>VXAA01002718.1:50144-60148 GCA_013399115.1 Anseranas semipalmata | reverse complement strand
GGGGGGGGGAATGAGTTACGCCGCGCGCTGCAGGCAGAAGCAGCTCCTGGGCCGTTTTCCGTCTTTTTTAGGCGCTTGGGGAAGTTTAGCTTCCATCTGGAGGGTGCTAACGCCGGGAGCAGTCTTTTGGAGGCCCTTACGGCGATGGCGTTGGCCTGAAGTCAAAGGGGAGAAGTTGCCCGGCTGTTTGGTTTTCAACCCCATGGACCAAACTGTTAATAGAGATCACTTTTGCTAGCGCTCGGTTAGTTCTGTATCGTCGTGCTTGGAGCGCAGGTCACGGGTTGGCTGTGGAAACTGTCGAGGGAAAAGCAGTGACGTTGGTGAGAGTGGGAAGGGACCCTCGTACAGAGGTTTAGCTTCAGACAGGGGTGAGGAGCTAAGACGAGGAGAACAAAACTGCGAGATAAGGCCCAAAATAAAAACATAAACGCGCTGGGAATGTCTTTCCATAACCCTTGGTCATAGCTGCTCTCCGCTGGCTCCCGTTTGCTTATCTGACTCAACGTGGCAGTAATGAGATGAAAGAGCTGCGCCGCGTGTGTCCTGCAGATAGTGCGTTAGCTTTGCAAGTCATTGCCTCTGAGCAAACGCCGTGTCCTGGTGCTAGAGCACGCGAAGATTTAACGCCTGGTGTCCCACGAGCTCACGTTCACTTTGGCGTTGCTGAAGCGCTGCGGGAAGTCGGGCATGCGGGGGCTGGCCGCCGTCCCCCCTCCCTGCGCGTCCGGGAGCCCCGGGCCCCGCTCACGTGCGGGCGGATTCGCCGGGGCTCGTTGGACCCTGTGAGTTCAGCGCGCCGCTGGGAACACGGGGTGATGTCCACGGAACGGGTAGCTCCGAGCAAAGCAGCGCGCTTTGCGAGCAGGGATCTACGCTTCCCTCGCGCTGATTGAGGGAAGTTGCCCCCATCTTGGAGGCTCTCCCCGCCCAGGAGGTTTTTCCAAGCGTGCTGGTGGACGAGGACGGAGCTGCTGGCGGTGGGGCTGGCCCGAGGTCCGGCTGCTCGCTTCCACCCCCCGGCAGCTTGCTTCCCCCTCTTCTTTGGGGTTATTTCTGGTTGGGGCCGTTTCAGCCGTGCCGCGATCGCACGGCGTCGTACGAGCCCAGCTAAGGACAAGCAGGCTGCTGCTGGTAGGTGGGGACGGAAAGGCGGGAAGGAGATGCTCGAACCCTGGATCTGCGTCCTGTGGAGCCGTGTGCTGGGCGAGGTTGCTTCCCAGTAGCTGTCCAGGAACGGGTTCTGGTCCTGTGCTAAATGTGCTGTGCCCTAATTTGTTCGCTGAGTGACAAACAGCGTTATTTACGGCACGTTTGCCGCAGGGTAGCAGCGGGCGTGAAGAGCAGCGTGGTGGCTTGGACGGCCGGAGCCCTGAGGTTCAGCGCAGAGCTAAACTGCTAAACTTTACTGCAAAGCAACTTTGCAGGCAGATAGATATCTTATTAGACTTCTTTACAGTGTTGATGGGTACACGAATCTTCCAGGTCTCGGCAAGAGGGAAGCGTGGTCTGGATGGATACGGCTCTTAAAATCTGTCGTTAAGGTCTTGGATCCTGAAGGTCTTCAGAAGCAGGGTTCTGGGATGGCCGCGTCTGGTGTCTGAGCTCCTCGTTATTGGTGGGGCTGGAAGTAAACATGCTGAGAGCTGATGGGATCTGTCTGGAAACCTGGGGAGAGACGAGCTCTTCCCCAGGGTAGTGCTCTCACTGTTGTTGGTTTGGGGTTCTTTTTTTTGGTTAATGCAGGCTGTGGTGCAGAAACAAAGTGGTCGGATGGCCTCCAGCAGGCTCGGGTGCAGGCTGGTTTTTGGAGGAGGCAAATCTTTGGAAAATGTTCACAGAGGCAGCCTGAGACCCGAGCATTTAGCTCCCAAGAAAAGTAAACTGCTTTTTTGGGAGGGAGAAGGAAATAAATCCTTGCTTCACGTACCCGGTCCCTGCTGTAGTGCTCAGCCTTCTCTCGTTTTTCAGCTCCCTTTTCTTGTACCTTTTTTCTTTTTGTTTACCTGGGGTTAATTCCTTTATTTCAGCTTCCTTTAGTAATAGGTGGAAGAAACAAGCTGTCGGGGTTCAGAAATACGGATCCTTAAGTGCTTTCAGTAGGGAAAGACGAGTCTGGTGTGTGTGAGGAGAAATCATCTCAGCAGAGAGCAGGAAAACAAACGTAAGAGGAGGTGGAGAAGCAGAGTGTGTATATTTATATACATACACATAAACTTCTAATTTCGCTTCTTTGAAGGGGAGGGTCTTCAAGTTTTTTCTGTGGTTCCCTGACACACTTTTTTCCTAACTTTCTCGTTACGGAAGCTCCTCTCACCCCTGCAGGTGCCGTCAGCGGCTTGGATCCCCCTCCCCGGGTGCCGGCACCGAGGCAGCGCGGCTTTCGGCCCTTCCCGGGGGCTCCACATCAGAGGCTGTCGCAGGCGGCTCCTGCCCGGCCTCGGCCGCCAACCCCACCCGCTTCCACCGGCGCGACGCTGCCGCTTTCGTTTCGGAGGCAGGAGCGCTCCGGGCCCGCGGCCTCCCAGCCCCAGGGCTTGTGGATGTGAGCGCGTTCTCCCTGTTTGAAATCGGTCGGCATTCCTCGTGTAACGGTGAGACAGTGCCAGCTGAATTAGGGGGCAGCAAGTTTAAAAGCACATGGTCAGATGATGTCATCTGTCCCCACAACCACCGCGCCCAGGCCAGAGCCGTAGGAGTTCAGAAGGAATCCAGGGAGGATGGGGATGCTTGTCCCGTGGGCGCAGTGCCCGGGTGTAACTCAAGGTCCCTGCGCCTTCCCCACGGCGGGACGCTGGGTCCTGACCCCTGCAGCGGGTTCTTCAGCTCTGTCAAAGCGTATTTGGGATACAACTAACGCGACTAATTGAAGCCTAGGTCAGTGGTGATGTTCGCTGTGGTCGCTTCCCTCTCCGAGGCGTGCGCTCGCCTCGCCCAGGAGCCGGGCGCTGCCGGCACACGGACCGGCACCGTGCTGTCCCTCCTAGGGGCCGCGGTGCCCCGGGTGAGCCGGTTCGCCTTTCCATGCTCTGCGGGCTGGGGTTTTCCCGGGTGTTTTTCTGTTGAAGCGATGAGCTGTCGTGACTCATCCTGCCACGCGCCCGCTGGCCTTGGTGCCCGGGAGGTGAACCCGGGGCAGTTGGAGAGGGGCGCCCGGTGCCGGCAGCAGCCCGCTGGAAGCTGGGCAGGCGCTGGAGGTCGGGAGGCAGGAGGTGCCCCGCGGCTGCAGCCCTGGCATCGTTCGGGAGGCGTTCCTGCTCGGGCGCCTTCTGCTGGCTCGCAGGCCTTTGTTCCGTTGGTGGGCAGCTCCTGGTTGGTGCCGAGCCCTTCGCTGCTGCTCGCCTCGTGCTAGCTCGAGCGCTTGGCCCGCTGTCGTGAGGTGAGCTTGTGAGACGCTTGGAGAAGCGCCGGGCCCAGCGGTGCCGCGGAAGGAAGCTGCACCCGCTTCGTTGGCAGCGCCCCGGCTGCTGCTTTGGCTCGTTGGTGCGGCCCCGTCTCGGTTACCGCTGCTCTCCTCTTCCTTGTGGCAGCTCCGAGCCCACTTGGATCCGCACCAGGGAGCGAAGCCGGCAGAAGAACGTTGGCAGTTTTGCTCCTGGTGCATGCGGCGGGCTCGGGCGAGCATTAGTGCCAGCAGCGGGGCAGGGCCGCTCCTCGCCGTACGCCGCATGTTACACCGGCACGACCGCGCGCGGAACCGCGCCTCACCGTGGAGGCCAGTGAGATGGCCGCGGTGGGGCCTGGGGCAGGAGGCTGGGGACGAACGTCCCCTTCCTCTCGGTCCCCGTGGCCGCCGGGCCCTCTTCTGCCTCTCGGTGCAGGCACTGGCCCCGGGGGACCCCCCTTTTCTGGCGGTTGTTGCCTTTTCGTTTCGCTTGCCTCAGGGAAGCTCCTGACAGGGAGAGCAAGGAGGAAGCCGTGGAGTTCACTGTCCCACCACAGGGCCACCCCTGCCCGAGTCCAGAGCCTGGGTTTAGAATTTGCTGGGCCTGGGCGTGAGCACTCGTACCCATGGCGTAAGCGAAGCCGCCCGCGGGTGGCAGACCCAAGGGACCCGCTTCTGTTACAGCAGGAGCCCGGGTCCCAGCGCGGGGGGGCCCTCGTGGCGAGGCACGGGGTGCTCCAGCAGGACCACGGGCGTGACAGCCTGGACCCGACGGGCATACGAGTGAGCCCGAGGCCGGCCCTGGTTTAGCCCCAGCGAGGCGACTCGGGCGCGGAGAGCAACCGCAGGAGAGTCGGCAAGGCCCCGCGGCGCGCGGACCCGCAGCGAGGGCCGAAGGAGGCGCGGTTCCCTCCGGTTGTATTCGGGCTGGGGCCCTCGGACAGGGGAGCAGCGCGCGTGAAACAGCCGCATCGGCCACTCACGTGGCGCGGCAGCAGCCGGGCCGGAGGGCGGCTCCACCCGCTCGGCGCCGAGGTCCTCGCCCCAGCTCGGGAGTCGCTCCGCGCCGAAACCGCCCGGCAGGCGCCGCTTACCTTCGCACCGTCCCGCAGCACTGCGGGAGCTCGAGGCGGGACGCTCGCCGCGCCGAAGCACTGTGCGGGGGCCCGAACGCGCAGCTGTGAACGAGGAACGTGCAGAACTGCAGCGCCGGCGTGCTCGTGAAGAGTTGGGATTTACGGTCTGTGAAAGTGAGCTGAAGAGCTGGGGGTCGGGAGGAGGAAGGGTTTGCAGCTGCCAGACGCTTACAGGGGAAACGTGAGGTTTAATCTCGTGTTTAATCCCGCACATGCACAGATAACAGCAACTTCCTTGGTTTTGCAAGGGGAGTCAATCTGGCCTAGCACATAGGGTGTGGGGTTGCTCAGTAAGGCATTGGGCTTTAAAAGCAAAAAATCAGCCGTTGTTCGGAGTTGTTTAATGCTTGAATTATTTATTTTCAAATTCTAACATAATGCAAATTGAAAATAAATTCCTGCAATCGGAGTTTGACAATCAGAACAAAGCGCATATTTTCAAGGGGCAGTGATAGCTGCGATGATGCCGGGTTTCAGGCTTCAGGGCGCGTGCTCCGGAGGGCGTCCAACCCCGGCCGAGCTGGAGGGTCGCTCCGGAGCCGCGAGGTCCGGTGCTGGGCCGGGGCGAGAGCTGCCCAAGGTGGCGCTCGGCAGAAAACCCCAGCGTGCAGCTGCAGGGTGCTCACAGCCCGCGGGCTGGGGCTGCTCCGCGCGCTTCTCGGAGCCGGCTGTGAGGTGGTAACCGCGGGACGTTGGGGACCGAGCGCTCGGAACCTCTGTCCTTTGGAACCGCGGCTCTTCAGGTTTCTGCTTCGGCTGCAGCTTCTCCCCATCCAGGGAACTCGGCCAAAGTAAATGCCGATGTCGTCGTCTGTCCCGAGCGGCACAGGAGCTCTTGGGGTGCTTCATGGGGTCCCCGAGCGGCCGAGGCCGGGGGCTCCTCTGGGTCTGCCAGGGCCCCCCCACGTGGTGCCAGCACCACGTCCTGGTGGGTCTGGAGACCTCCAAGGAGTCGCTGCATAAATCACTGGGTAAACCCGGTCTTCTGCAGGTCCCACCGCGCTGTTTGGTCCATCCCCCTCCCCAGCATCTTTGTTACAGAGGCTGAGGGATTTTCTGAGCCTCGCTCGATCAAAGTTTCTGTTTTGACCCGCAAAGGAGAGGTTACTCCGAGCCCTTCTCTAGGCTGAGGACTCCTGAATCTAGCGCAAGGGGATTTCTGTTCGTGGGATACCACTTCCAGCACAGTGGGCTTTCATTTTTGGTTACGAAGAGTGGCGAATAGCTGATTTTACATCCTTCTGTATATGCAGAAGTTCCTTCTTTGTCTCATTTTCTTCCCATTCATGATGTATTTTTCACAGGCAATGCTTTCTCTCGCCTTTGAGGTGTCTTTAAATAAAAGCGCGGTTACCTTTGCTCGGCCCGCGGCTCTCACCTGCCTGAACTCGGGAGCGCCGCCGCCCGTACGGAGGTGAGGACTAACGAGATCTGCGGGGCGAGCACGTGAGGAACCGGCAGCAAGGAAGGGAGCGCATCAGCGAATGCCTTCGTCACGCTTCAGGTGCGGTTACGAGCAGAGCCCCTCGAGGTTCTTGGGGCCCGTCTCTGTACTTGTTCCAGTGATGTTGGCATAAAAAAGGAGATGCCGTATGGAGGGCGATGAATGGAGTGGAAGGCGTCGTTATCGCAGAGCCTTGTCTTACCCGGAGATTTGAGTAAGTTCTGGAAAAGGCACAGCTAGGAGCGGTGCGACCTTACCGGTGCGAATCGCGAGGTCTTGCGTGTCGAGTTTCGCTGTCTTCTGGGAATCCGCCAGTTATGCCCACAAATGCTCGTTTCTTTCTTAAGAATTTGGTCAGGGTACTTTTCCTGCTGCAAAACCAAAACCCCTTTCATGCTTCCTTCTGTGCGTGCGTGTCGGCTCCGTTACCGTGTCCGGGTCGCGGCACGCGGGGTTTGGCAGCGCGGCACCGGGGCCAGGAGCAGCAGTAGTGCCCGAGCGCCCTGCGCCGGGGCTTTTGTGGAGCACGGCACCGGGAAGCCGCGCGCTGGGGGAATCGCGCTGCTTAGCCCAGCGAAACCGCTGGGAAAAGAAAGAGCCTGGACGAGCGCGATGGCGGGGGTACGAATTGGCCGTAACTAAAAATTGTCGGTGAGAATAAGCAGAGCCTGCTGTCTGGCAGGCCCTGTGGCACCAAAAAGGTGGGCTTCAGGGTGGGGTGAGAACACGCGGGGATGCGGATGTGCTGCCGGCCCCTGCGGCAGCCTGGGGCTGAACCCGGCTGCCCACAGGCGCTCCCCGCAGCTTGTCCGCGGCTGCTGGAGGAAGGCCTGGCACCGGCCGACAGCTTTGGCCTTGCTCCTCCCATGCTGTGCGCGAGGGGACTGGCAAGGAAGGGGCGGCAGTGGGTCCCCGTCCCCGCAGGCGGTTGGGAGATGCGTGGACGCGGCCCTGAGGGACGCAGTTCAGTGACGGGGCTCGGTGGGTCAGGTTGCTGGCTGGGCTCGGTGACCCTGTAGGGCTTCCCCAAACAGGTGATTCTGCGACGCCTTTCAGCTGCTCTGAACCTTGCTGCTGCCCTGCCGGCGTCTGAACTGCCGGTGAACCGGAGGAGTCTCGCCCCGGAGAGCGCGCGGGGCTCCGGCTGCACGAGGCTGCCGGCACCTTGCAGGTTCGCGCTGGTCCCGGAGCTTGGAGCTCGTCTCCTCCAGGCCGTCCTGGGCACGCGCGCGGAGCGTCCCCGAAACCCAGGCAGCAGCGGATGTCTGGTGATGGCACAGGCTGGCTGCGCGAAAAGCCAGCCTTGTTCGGGGGAGTTTCAAGTGTCTGTGCCTGAGGCCATGGCTCGTTCAGACCCCTGGACCGTTCGCTCAGCCCTGTGTGGTCCCCCCGCTGGAGGTGGCCTCGCTTGGCCTCCCCATGCACCCATCGGCCCAGGCCCGGCCCGATCCTCCGGCAGCGCCGGGATGTCCGAGCTGTGAAGGTGCTGAGGAGCTGGTGCCAGTGAGCAGCCACCAGCGGCATCCATCCAGGACATCTGTGCCTGCCCCGCACCGAGGTCCCCAGCCTGCCAACCAGGATGCAGCACCGGAGCTGTGCAGTTCACGCACCGGGCTTGGCGGGACGGGCGCTGCACCGCGCTGCATGCAGCCGGGGCTGTCCCGAAGCAACAGAGCTGTCTTGGAGCTGCTCTCGGGTGAAGGTGGAGGGAACGGCGTGGGGCCGCTCCGGTGCGTTCCTCTGGTCCCGGCCCTCCCGCGGCTTAGGCAGAGCCTCGTTGTTGGCGGGCGCGGGGAACCTCGCTGATCGTCCCTGCCGGCACCGCAGGAAACCGCGGGGCTCGCCTCGCTGTCAGCAGCAGTGTTGCCAGGAAGCCTCTGCTTGGCTGGTTCGTTCGTCTCCAGTTGTGGATAGAAAGGTCTTCAGAGCTGTGATGATCAGATCTAAACTGGAATTTAAGAATTGTGCAGTCTCCTGCCCGTCTCGCAAGCCTGAACGTTAAGTTTAAAAAATGAAATACTGATATTGTCATTCCATTTTAATCTCTGCCATAGTTGATCGGCTTTCGTTTTGTAAGGATTCCGTTCTCTGCTGTGGCTTTGTAAGACCCCGGTAGCATCACTTGGTTTTCATGCCCGGTCATGGTTTTGCTGTGGTCCCTCCCAGCTGGGCGACCTCACGGCGCAGTGACATTTATGCTGCGGGGATCGCCGTTGCCATTTTCAGAATAGGTCTGGCATGTCGGATGTTGGGAAATCATATCGGACCTTTTTTTGGTGCTCTAAAGGCAATATTGTCCTGGATTTTCCTGCTCATTTCACATTATAAGTGCCTTATAAACGGAAAGTCCAGATAGGCATATGATCTTAAGTTATGCTTTAGAAAGGAGATTTTTTTTCTACCTTGATAGGGCAGCGAGTGACCTGGATCCTGCGGTGCTCCGAGGTGCCGGCAGCCCGGCGGCGGGCAGCCCGTGGTGACCGGGGCTGGCTGCGACCGCGGCTTTCTTGTTCAACTTTCTCATTTTCTGTTCTTCTAGCAAAATTGTGCGTGTTCGACAGAACTTGAAATGAGGAGAAATGCAGGAATAATGCGCGCTTAAAAAAGTGCACTTAAAATCCCTGCCGGTTGTTCCGAGGTTTTCGGACTGGGCCCCGCCTGCTGGTTCTGGCAGGAGGAGGCACCGCGGCCCGCAGGAGCCGGGCACCAAGCGGCCGGCAGAGGGATTCTTCCCGGGGCTGCCCGCGGGTGTTCGTGCGTCCCGCCCTGGGGGTCCCGGCTCTGTGCGGAGGAAGGAAGGCAGAGGCGGGGGGGCCGGGACTGTCGGCCGGAGGCGGCGGCTGGGCTCGGGGCAGATCCCCGCTCTGGGAGCTGCTTCTCGCCGCCGCTGCGCCGGTGGAGCAGAGCCCAGCCCCTCCTGGCCGATTCGCCTGGAGGTGATGGAAGCGGCAGGTTGGAGAGGCAGCGAGAACAGGCGCGCTGACGGATTTACTCTGGACGTGCGGTTCGTTGTGGACAGCGAATATCACGGTCTGGGGAAGGAGCAGAAGGTGCAGAGCAAAGTTTCGGCGCGAGCCCTCAAACCACAGTGCCATGCCAGGAGCTGGAGGCGCTGGGAGCGCCTGGGGCCGTTCCAGGACCAGAGGTGCGCCCGCGGGCAGGCGTTCAGACTCGCGGCTCTGCTCATCGCGCCCTGCGGAGGGACCTCGGCCTCCAGCCTCCATTCGCTTCTGTGGCTTCGACCCCTCGGCCTCAGCTGCTCAGTGCCGTCGACAACTGGGTGACAGAAATGTTGAAGCAGCTTTTTTCATTATAGAACAACTACTGCTTCTGCAAACCCGGGGAAAAGATGGTTGCCAAATGTGAGAGCTCTGCTGCAATCTTAATTCCAAAAAGGTTACTGGGGGCTCTGTTCAATGTCCTGCCGCTGGGCAAGCGCGGGCAGCAGGGATAGAGAGAGGCAAGTGGTGCGTGGTGGCTCTTGAGCACCTTCTGGACTAGGAAGGAGACTCCTCTACGCCAGGCCCGAGCCCGGACAGCTTCCCTGACCAGCTGGCTTCCCCTCCCCGCGCCAGGTTCAGAAAGCCCTTTGGGGGCACCTTGGTGCCCCTTGGCAGCTGCCGGGGCCCATCCGGATGGGGAGCGGAGCACGGGTGGCCCACGGGTTGGGAACGTCGGCACTACATGAGTTGTTCTGGCTTTGTGGTGTCCCCTGTTAGGGAGAGCTCAAGTGCTTGGTGCCATCTGAGCTGGACTGCCTTGACTTCAGTAAGGCTTTCAACACCATTTACCGCAGCATTCTCCTGAAGAAACTGGCTGCTCATGGCTTGGACTGGCGTACGCTTCATTGGGTGAGAAACTGGCTGGGTGGCCGGGCCCAAAGAGTCGTGGTGAATGGAGTTAAATCCAGCTGGAGGCCGGTCACGAGTGGTGTCCCCCAGGGCTCAGTATTAGGGCCGGTTCTCTTCAATATCTTCATCAGTGATCTGGATGAGGGGAGCGAGTGCACCCTCAGCAAGTTTGCAGATGACACCAAGTT
>VXAA01002718.1:21465-49591 GCA_013399115.1 Anseranas semipalmata | reverse complement strand
GGTCGAGTCACCATCCCTGGAGGTATTCAAAAGACGTTTGGATGCAGAGCTTGGAGACATGGTCTAGTGGAGGGCTTGTTAGTGTTAGGTCATAGGTTGGACTAGGTGATCTAGGAGGTCTCTTCCAACCTAAATGGCTCTGTGGTTCCGTGACTGCACGTGCTGAGAGAAGAGCGCGGCACGCGGGGCGAGGTGAGCTCTTCCCTTCACTGCCGTGAGTTCTGCGCCCTCGTGGCGCTTGCCGGGAAGCAGAGCGGCTTCTGCGCCCTGCCGAGCTGCGGCGGCCATCGGGCAGGGGGGCCCGGCCATGGGACCTCTTCCAGGCCGAGGAGCCGCTGTGTTTGCGTCCTGCCGCTGGGAGGGAGAAGCGGGCCCCGGGACAGAAGACGCCCGGCCTCCCTGGCGCGAGGTGTTTGTTCGCCAGGGAAGCGCCAGCAGCTGGTTCCACCTGGGGGCTCGGAGCGCTCCAAGTGATCCCGAAGAGCAGCGTAACTGCGGCCGTAGGGCTGAATGAAGTGAGATGAGATGGCGTGGATTTAACAAACAGATTGCACTTCTTCACCTCTCTGAACACAAAATCCCTTCCTAGATGAAAGAATTGGGGCAGGTCTCATGCTTCTGCAAAGCATTTGATACCGCCACATGGGAGATCGCCCGTGAAACTGGAGGGGACGGGGACTGACGCGGGGATCGGGGGCTGGCGGGAGCAGGCGGCCGTGGGTTCTGGGGCTGCCCGCAGAGAGGGCGCTGCTCAAGGAGCCGCTCCCGGAACGCTTCACAAGTGCCGGCTTTAACGAGCTGGGCGCAGAGGGCGCGTTGAGAGAGCAGTCACAAGGCGCCGCTGGGGCCTGTTAACGCAGCAAAGGTTTGGGATGCCGCTGGGAAGAAACCAGGCAGCCTTGGGAGGTGGGGTGACGGAAGCAAGGCAGAACTTGCAATGCCTGTGCAGGGCCGGTTTAGTTCTCACCGTGCGGCTAGTCCCGTCGCTCACGGGCGATTTCCCTGCGGTCGGTCTCCCTGTAAAGCTCCGTGAGCGCGCCCGAGGCCTCGCCCCTCTGGCCTTCCCCAGGCAGCGCTGGCTGCGGGCCGGGCGCGTGCCCCCGGGCGCGGGCTGCGCCTTGCGCGGAAACGGCTCGGCTGGAGCCGCCTTTCGGCGGGAGCGTTGGTTGGGGTCTCTGCTCCCGTCAGCCGTCGGCTTGCTTTTAGTAACACTTGTGGGAACTCGGTGCCCTCGCGGCCGCCTTCCTCCTCCGACGGGGCCGCACTCAGCTGCCGGGATCAGGACGGGAGCAGACGGGTGATGGGAAGCGCGGCTCCCCCAGGCTGGGAGCTTGGCCTGGGGAAGCCACGGGACGGTGCCAGGGGGCTCTTGGCTGCGGGAGCCGTGAGCCTTGAGCGTGCCGCAGCCAGGTGCCGGGCATCGGGATGGTGACGCTGCTTCCCCTGGCGGTGCCGCGGTCGTGCTGAGCTCAGTGAGGGTGCGCTGGTGGGACGAGGAGATGGAAGAACCAATCTCGTGGAGGAGATGGCCTCGCGTCCGTCCCCGGCTTCTGTTTAGCTGCGCTGGCTTTCCTCTAAGTGAGCTGCTGCGAGCAGCGGAGAGGGATAAGAGCTAGGAGAGCGAAGGGTGCTTGGCGTGGGCACAGGGAGGCACGAATAAGCTGGCCATAAACAACCTGGAAATGGGAGCATTTCTGATGCTTAGGATCCCAGGATCCTAGAATGGTTTGGGTTGGAAGGGGCCCTTAAGGATCATCCAGTTCCAACCCCCTGCCGGGGGGAATTCCAGAGGGAAGCGCCTGTTCAGATTCCCGGTTAAGTGGTGCAATGTTAAAAACACAGTTTTGGGGATCAGTCTCCAAGGAAATGATGAAGGAAATTCACTGAAGGGGTGCTTCTGCTGGTTAGGTCTGGGGGCCGAGAGCCACCAGCTCCTCAGCCCCCGGTTCCTCCCGTCTGCCCGCGGAGGAGCAGTTCCTGCGCCGGGACCTGGCGAGTCCCTGGGTGTTGAGGTGCGGCCGCCCTGCGGGGTCCCCCGGGGCTGGGCGGGAGCGGAGCCGCGCGGGGACGTGGCCGTGGGGAGCCGGGTGGGAGCGATGCGGCTGCATGGTGCCGGGGTGGGCACGGAGGCGACCGCAGTGAACTCGATGGTGTCGGGGCAAGGAACAGCTCGAGCGGAGCAACTCCGGCCAAACAAAACGGCTCGGGATGGGACTCCGGTACTTCCTTGGGGGTGGCCGCCGCAGGGAGACCCGCCAGCATGCGCTTTCTTCCTCCGTTGCTTCCTCCATCCCTCCCATCTTTCTGTCACGTTTTTTTCCTACTAGAATCAGCCTGGAGTACTGGGGCATTAGATAAGGAGTAAAGGGCCTCAGTGACCACAAACACTCCAAAGTGGATCTTCTGAAGGAGTGATGACACTTTTCTGTGGGCCCAAGAGCCCAAGCTGCGAACTTTTAATAAACTCTTACTCATTTTGTTGTTGGCAGGCAGAATCTTGTAAAGTCTGGGTTTTTAGTAGTCTTAATTCCTTAGGATGAGAGCTGTGCTGGATCCACCCAGTAACTTTACCAGTAAGACGCGGCTGTCTGCAGCTCGCGTGCCCCGGACAGCCGGCCTGACGCCTCAGGGCAGCTCGGGAGACGCCGGCCTCCTCTTTCCCCCGGAGCCTCGTGCTGGCACCCGGCGGCCGCCCTGCGTTCTGCCGCGGCACCGGCCTGGCGAGACCGCGGCTCACGGGGCGCTCGCACGGCCGCTGTCGCCTCGCTGCCAGGTGCCGCAAAACGCGTGGGCGCTGCCAGCCGGGACGCACCGTCCCCGGTATGCTGTCCAGTTTGGCGCAGGCGCAGAGGTCTTCTCGTTGGGCTGCGCTGCTGCCTGGGATGGGGCCCTGGTTCTGGCGGCGCTCTCCTGCCTCTCTTTGCGCGGGGAAGCCGGGTGCCTTGCGGCCGGGCGGCGAGGCTCGGCGGCTCTCCCTGGGCACCGCTGCCGGCGGCACTTGGGGCGACGTGAGCAGGGGGAGCGCTTTGTCGTGGGAGAAAGTGCGGGTTGTGGAATGCATCTGGAGCTCTGGCGTCGCCTTGCCAGGAGGCAAATCCCTTCTGCTGTTTTGCAGATGCTCACATTGACAGCGTAATTCCCGTTCAGGGTGCCAGAAAGGTAATGGAAACCACGCTTGATGAAATGGCTCCACAGACGTGAAAACTAAATGGCTGAAATGTGATTTCGACCACTGGTCAAGGTGGTTGTAGCCAAAGAAACGGGTTGTTCTTGGCGCGCACCGTTCGGTTGGCGGTAAGGCGTTGTTCAACGTCTGGTGACGCGAGTGCCCGGGGGCAGGTACGCCTCCCGGTGTCCCCCGCCTCGTCCCGCCGTGTCGGTAACGCGCAGCCGGTTTCTGTCGGCTGCGGCGACCGTGCTCGCGCTGCCCTGCTCCGGCCAGGCCTGGCACCGCGTCCCGCGGGGCCTTCCCCACCTGCTCTGCCCCTGCAGCTCCGGGCAGCACGGGCAGGCGCGCCGAGACTGGCAGGATGCGGAATTGGTTTAATTTGCGTGCAGATGTTGACATTTGGAGTCAGGCTAGCCTGGTTGTCTTAATTTGCTTGGAGGAGCGCTGGCTGTTGCTGTAGGTACGAAAACAAGCTAATTGGGACAAGTTGCGGAATTAACAGATTTGCAGTGGCGCAAATTGGGGCTTAATCTTTGTAGCGTGCTTAACCTCCTGCGCTGCTTTTTCAGAGTCTCTGGGGCACTGCGCTCTGCCGGCCCTCCCATGTAGCAGCTTGGTGGCCCGCGGGGCTACCAGCCACGTGCCCGGTCTCGGTAGCCAGCGGGGGTGCGTTCCCCATCTGGCCCCACCGCGAGGAGGCGGCTGAGCCCCTGCACTCCCACCTGTGGCTGCGGGGCCTCCGGAGACGGGGCCTTCACTCGTCCCGCCCGCGGAAACCCAGGGCCAGTACCCGAGGAAGGAAGGGGCGGGCGGGCTTCTCGCTCTCTGTTGTAATGGTGGTTGGTAACGTCTCGTTTTGTTTTGTTTTTTGACAGAGTGGAAACAGCTTCCACGTGTTTGACCAAGGACAGTTTGCCAAGGAGGTACTTCCAAAGTACTTCAAACACAACAACATGGCCAGCTTTGTACGGCAGCTCAACATGTGTAAGTATCCCCTGGGCAGCTCAGAGAGCAAAGCGTAAGTTTGTCCTGAAAGAAGGTTCCTCGCCTCTGCCCAGGCTTAACGTAGGGGACGTTTCGTTTGACCTGGGAGCATTTGCTGCCTTTGCGATTACTCAGTTTTCGGGGACCCAGCGGTAAGTTTAAGGTTGGCCTCTGCTGACGGGAACAGCAACTTCTGATGCTGAAAACTTCTGCCAGGTATAAGGGACCTCGAACTCTCAGACTTCTTTTGTCTCGCTACTCCCTGATTATTAGCCTGGAGTTCTGAACGCTTCCTTTGTGCTCACCCCTCGCTAACGTAGGAGATGGTGCTCTTTGCCATCCTCCGGAATGAAGGAGGAACTCGTCTGGAACGCTTCCAGTTGGACAGAACCGCCGCATAGGACAGCTTGTTAATTTTCTAACCACTTTCTTCAGGGGATGTTGCTGCCAGAATCATGTAAAGCAGGCGTTGACTGAACTTGCTCATGTAAACAGCAGCTAACTTGTTCCCCTTAGAATCGTAGCAGAATAGGGCTGGAAGGATCTCCCGATCATTAAGCCCAATCCTCTGCTTCATGGCAGGATCAACTAGCTCTGTGTTGTTCCCGATGGCTTTGCGTCTAACCTATTTTTTGCAAGCCTCCAGAAGCCAAGATGCTATAAGTTCCTCAAGGAAATGCTTTTAGCATAGGGATAGCAAAGCAGTGGAGCTGATTGCTGGATGAACCCAAGCCTTCCTTGCTACCGTTTAAACCCTCCACTTCCGTGAGTACAGGTCTGTCCTACCTGCTGGGGGTGTTATAGAGGTTTATTCCTTTGTGTCTCTGAAGCAATCACAGAACCATTTTGGTTGGAAAAGACCCATAAGATCGGGCCCAACCGTCACCTAACACTACAGGTCCACCGCCAAACCACGTCCCTCGGCGCCGCGTCCACGCATCTCTGAAACGCCTCCAGGATGGCGACTCCTCCACCTCCCCGGGCAGCCCCTTCGTGCTTGACCTGCATGAAGAAATTCTTCCTGCATCCCATCTAAACCTCCCCTGGTGCAACTTGATACCTCTCCTCAATCCTCTCTTTTTTCTTTTTTTTTTTTCCTGTTTAAGAGTAAACAGCCTGGCTTTGGTTCTCGTAGGCTGTTTTCCAGTGTTTAATCATTTGCATTTCTTTCTGAACTGACTTTGTGGCGTCACTTTGTTGAAGCGCAGCACCCAACAGCGGATGTATCGCTGAGCAGAGTGGAAGGAGCGAGTCGTGTCCTGAAGGCGATACTTCTGTGTGTATCCCCTTATGGCATCGGCCTTTTTCTCAAGAGTGTTACACCAACTTTTATGTTCGGCTCATGATCACTGCAGTGCTGAGATCCTCTTCTGTGCAGCTGCTGCCTGCCCAATGGTTTTCCCTCCCATATTTGTTCGGTTTTGTTCCTGCCTCAGAGCTGTACCTTGGATTTGTCAGTAGTGACAGTGGTGACTGTCATTCCTCTGGATGGAATCGCTTGAAATGCAGCCCTGTCTCTCAGCGTACTTGCAGCCCTTCCCAGCTGGGTTTTATCAGTAAACATATTCTATTCTTCAGGCCATTAATGAAAATACTGAGCAGGACCGGGCCGCCACTCTTGCGCACTGCGCTACAACATTTGTTTTCTAACTGCTCGCTAAGTAAGGCTTTCTGTTGGTTTTACACCTGTGTTATATCGGTTTCATCCTGGTGATTGTCTTCCTTTGAGGATGTCATGCTTCGCTTGAAATGGTGCTGCTTTTCTCTTGATGAAGCTTGGTAACCTGTTGTGGGAGAAAATTTAATTGTCTTAATGATCCTGCCTGACCTTTTCTTGTCATGTTGTTTTTGTTTTGTTTTTTAAACTTACGCGCGTGTGTATGTGAGAAGTGGCACTGGCTTGCATCAGCTCTCTGGGAAGGCTCAGGAGACCCTGGAGAATTAGGGAATGCTCCGCCTCCCGTCGCAGCTGGGGCGCGGTGTGCCCCAAATACCAAACCCTGCCGGGAGAACGGGGACGGCGCCGAGCTAACTCCGTGTCGTGGGACATGGGACGTGACCGCGTGCAGCCTGGCCGCGTGTTTCGCTGCCTCGTTGCGTGCCGGCGGGCGGGAGGCGGCCCTGCAGGAGGGCGGCCGCAGGAGGCTCCTGCTGTGCCCGCTGCCCGCTCCAGCACCGCCTGCCCAGCTGCAGCTCTCTCCGCTGGCCTGTCGCCACCTCCGACTGGGATTCGGAGGGAGGAGGGCGATATTTCCCTGCGGAGCGCTTGCCTACAGGTGCCTCCAGTGCCTGCACGTCCTGGAGCACCTTGGAAGGGGACTGGCCCGAGCATTGGCTTGTAGGACAGGGGAAAGGCTGGTGTGACAGGGAGCAGTACCAGTGAGGCAAGCTGTCTGGGCTGGTCCCTCGCTGCGTGCGGGGAGTTGAAGGGTCAGGGAGGGCAGGGGGAGTAGCGTTCGTCCCAGTGTCCGCCCCTGTCACCAGTGGGACGGGAGGGCTGGAGCAGGGTTAGCTGATCAGACGAGCGCGTCGGGGTGGTAAGGTGTTCTGAAGGGGACGGAGCAATAAATCTCCACGACCAAGCTAAGACAGGAGTGAACTTCTTTCTAACAGCACCTTTCCCAAGCGGTTCAATATTTTTGGAAAAGAAATGTGTTATGACCAGAAATGGAACTGAGATCTTTTTGAAGACCTCAGGAGTCTGGTTCTCCAAACAGCCTTCCTGCCCTCGACCAGCCGCTTGGGTCTTCCTTGTGTTCTCTGCTACGCTACCAGGGTAGTACGATGCAGCAGCGAGGTGTGGGAAGCTGGTCCTTCATGTCGTGCACTAGCAAATGAGTAAACATAACTTCCATTCTCAGGTGTTTATAGTTCTGTTTTTCTGTGTTGAAACTGTGTTTTAACATTGATCCCGTTCTTCCCACTCTCCATTACAGTGTCCATGATTTGCTTGAATTAAAAAAGGGATTTCTTAGCTTGTGATTGGTGGCAGTTTGAGGATTTCAATTTATTTTATGGTTGAGAGAGACGGCCTATGCATAGAGTGAATTCAGAGTTTGTCCCCGCACAGCTTGTGCTGTTTGCTTGGAGAGCAGGGACTGCTAAGGAACACGCGGTAAGGAGAAGATACCTGAAATGGAACCTGATATTCTGTACGTAGTTTATTGGGCTTTGCTCGTTTTGCTTCTAGTACAGTTGTACAGTTAGCCTTACGGTTCTCTCCGATTGCTTCGTGCTGAGCAGACCTGCCTATTTCTGATACCTGCTCGCAGCAAAACTCCCGGCTGCATTTCCTGGCTGGGTGAACGCCCCGAAGCACGAGGAGCGTCTGGGCTGGTGCTCGGGCTGCGGATCCAGCTGCGCTGTTCCTGAGAAATTCTCCAGAAGAGGCGTTCCACGGCACGCCCGGAGGCTCGCTGACCTTTCTTGGCACCCCGCGGGAAGAGGGGCAGCCTGCTGCGCACCGGGGTTTGTCCCGTGCGGGTTGCTGCGTTGGCAGGGTGCTGGCGTTGCAGGTTGAGTGCCTCCAACCCACGAGCGGAGGAACGTCCAGAGCTGTTGGCTGCTCTGACCGAGCACCGCGGTGCTGCTGTGCTACCGGTTCCCCGTCCTCCGCCGATCGAGCGGTGTTCCCTTTCTCCACGCTCCGCTCTGCTTTTCAAGCTTACGCTGCTTAATCCTCCTCTTACCCTCGGGTGCGCGAGGAAGCTGAGAGCCGCGCGAACGCCACGGGACCGATCAGCGCGCCCGTGGCTGCTCCTTCCTGCCGGCCCGCCGTGCGCGCGGATCTCCTCCGGTCCGCCCGTGAGCCCCAGCCATAGGCAGCGGCACAAAGGGCGCCTTTCACGCGCCTCTCACCAGGAGGTTGTGTTGGGGATTAACTTTAATGCTCCAGATGTGGGCTTCGGAGGGCATTCCAATGTTATTAGAAAGGACGACATTTTCATTACCTTTTAACGCCGGTTCTTTGAATAGCTGTGGGGCACGTTCTGTGCTTCGTGACCAGGGCCTTTCCTCTTTAAGGATCACCTGAGTAACTGAAAACTGGCTAATATCACTGCAATAATGTGTAATTTCTCTAAGTCACTCGCTTTCTGCTGCAAGTGCAGGAAGCTTTTTTTAACCACAGCTGTGGCCTGACAAATTTAAATAACTCTTGTGATTTATCCTAGTGGTTTACAGAAAAGCTGAGCTCCAAAAATACCTCGATGCGCTGCACTCTGTTCTTGAGTGGCTTCAAGGTGTTTCAGCACCTCTGGAGACGCGGGTGCGCGGCTTCTGCCGGAGCAGCGCTTGTCGCCGC
The DNA here is from genome assembly GCA_013399115.1 of Anseranas semipalmata. NCBI lineage: Eukaryota > Metazoa > Chordata > Aves > Anseriformes > Anseranatidae > Anseranas > Anseranas semipalmata. The sequence continues at coordinate 41,135 of VXAA01002718.1, read as the reverse complement.
GGGCTGGCGAGCTGCTCGGAGCTGGGATGTTCTCAGCAGTGGGCTCGGTCTGTCCTGCGTGGTTTGGAACGAGAAGACCGACGTGGATTTATATTCCGTAAGGTGCAGCAGGCTGGTTAAATAACTAAGCAGATCGCTAACCTGAACGTCTGCCTGGGGACTACTAAGCCTGTTTGCAGAGAACGGCAGAGGCTGTCAGGTCTGCCTGAGGACTGTCGTACAGCTCCTGTAGGAAGATGCTCGGAGAAGAGCAACGAAGCTGGCGAAGGGGCTGGAAAACAAGATTTCAGGAGCGGCTGAGGGAACTGGGGCTGTTTGGTCTGAGAAGAGGAGGCCGAGGGGAGAGCTCATCGCTCTCTACAACTGCCTGGAATCGGAAGGAGGCTGCAGCGAGGTGCGTGTCAGTCTCTTTTCTCAGGTGACAAGTGATAGGACGCGAGGCAATGGCCTCAGGTTGCGCCAGGGAAGGTTTAGGTTAGATATAGGAAGAATTTCTTCACGCAGGTCAAGCACGAAGGGGCTGCCCGGGGAGGCGGAGGAGTCGCCATCCTGGAGGCGTTTCAGAGACGCATGGACGCGGCGCCGAGGGACGTGGTTTGGCAGTGGACCTGTAGTGTTAGGTGACGGTTGGGCCCGATCTTATGGGTCTTTTCCAACCGAAATGGTTCTGTGATTCCAAGTTTTCTGGAGGGCAGCTGCGACAAGGCTCCCACGCAGGCGCCCTCGGGCACGGCAGCGTGTCCTCGGCACAAAGCTGGCGAGGGGTGTTCAGCCTCAGCAGCGAGCGCGCGGCCGCTCCAACGCAGCCCGGCAGGTGGGCAGGCAGCACGGGCCGTTCTCCTGGGTCTTAAATTCTCATCCCACCACCACTGCCTGAAGCCTTTGGCACGTCATTTCCCTTCTGCTCCTTGCTGTCTCCTCTATTATAAGAAAATTCCTCCTTATTTTCAGCGTAAGGATTAGGGTTCCTGCAGTGCCTTGAATGTGCAAATTTATCTTAAGCCTGCCAGCTACATTAGTCTGCATCGTGGGCTTGTAGGGCAAGGTACAGCGTGCGTGCTGCGAGACGAAAGCGTTGACGCAGCGAAATGGAGACCGGAGGGGCCGGGGCGGCGCGAGCTCGTGCCCCTGCTCGGCTTCTGTCCGTGTGGACCCGCACCAGGGAGCGGCCGCGCGGCCGCCAGCCCGGGAGCTGCTCTGGAAGTCGCAGCGAGCTCTGGGATGGGCGGAATCGGAAGGCAGCCTGTTCACCGCTGCAGGGGGTTGATGAACACGGTGTAACAAAAATTGAGGTTTGGATGTGCCGTCTCTTTCTGTAAAATATGAATTGAATTTCTGACTGCTGCTTTGAATAAACCGATAGCAATTTGAGCCAGTCTTGGGTGAATTCTAGTTCTGAGAGTTTTCTTCCTTCAGTTTGGTTAAATGCAATGGTAGTCATGTCCCGTTGCGTACTGGTAAACACTGCATAGTCGATAGTGTCGATAGCTTCATCAGCATGAGAGGTGATGGGCAGTGGTCCTTTATCTGCGTCATGTATGTTGCTGAGCACGTGGCTAATTGCTTTCAGAAACGACTTTATTCCCCAAATAAATAAAATATAAGACCTCTGGCATTGCATGGAGCGTGTGCTAAATGTCGGAGTCTGTCTTTGGTGGTGTTCTTGAAAAGAAGTTTTGTTGCAATGGACCTTTCCTTACCTTGCTCTGCATTGAAGATGCAAGGTAAGATGCTGTTTACTCGTGTAACAGTAGTTTGCTGTGAGTGAGGGACTTTAATCAGGAAATAGTAAGGTTACTTTGAGACTCTTGCTTTAGTTCCAGTAATTTCAGCCTTTCCTCTTGCTGACCCATGCTGTCAGCCAAATACACGAAAGTTGGCTTTGGGAGAGCAGCAGGAGGTGTTTTTCAGAATGTTCTGGGATGCAGAAGTGGATCCCGCTCTTCTCGGTGGTTCAGGGCAGTGGCTGCATGGCTCTGCCCTGCTGGAGAGGAACAGGGGCAGGGGGCCGCAGAGGACTCGTGCCACTTGTCAAAGAGGATTGGCGTAGCCTCTGTCCCAGCATCCATCAGTTTGAGGAAGAGTTTCTCTTTCCACATGGTGTTTTTAGGGGGGGATTTCTTAGAAAGGAATACCACAGTGACAGAGCACCGTGTTTTTAAGCAAACAAGGATAACTCGTGCTTGTTTCTGCTTTCTGAAGTTCATATTTAGCCTGTAAAGCTTTTCTCCAATTATCTACCATTTGATTTTCAGATGGCTTTCGAAAGGTTGTCCACATTGAGCAGGGAGGACTGGTGAAGCCAGAGAAAGATGATACTGAATTCCAGCATCCGTACTTCATCCGAGGGCAGGAACACCTCCTGGAAAACATCAAGAGGAAAGTAACCAGCGTAAGTTTATGCAACAGATCTTTCAGGACAAGCTGTAGATAAAGTGTTTAAAAACAAAGTATTGGTTTGCAAAGCATCCGTGGGCTCTAAGGGCTGATGGTCCTCGGCATCACTGGCTACTGTTTTCTGCCAGCAGCTCTTCTGGCTGTCTGTAGCCTCTTGCCCAGGTATGAGCTGCAGTGCCATCCTGCTAATCAGCTACCTTCATAGTACCTAATGAGACCGTTCCCTTTTGTTCGTGGGTCTCTTTCTCATTGATTTCAGCATTAGGTTTGTTACGGTGCTGCTTAGACTTCCCCTCTGTCGCGCACCACCAGCAGAAAGCAGCCAGCGCTCTGGCCTTGCAAACCAGATGGTCTCTGGGTCAGTACAGAGGGAGCTGGTTTCATCGCTGTATTTTTCCTTTTTCTCTGAACAAGTAGCATCTGTTTGGCTTCGGCTGGATAGCGGGAAGCTTGCTGTGTCCTCTGGAGGGACTGAAGAGCAATTGTACCTTTCAGTAAGAGGGAGAGCGATCGCTAGTTGAGCTGCAGTCCTTACTTAAAATGCTTCAGGGAATGAAAAACGTCTGTGCAGTGTACACGCACAGACACGTGAAGATGTGTTAGGTGTGGTAGTGGAAGGAAGAAAAGGAAAGATAACGTACCTGAGTTATTTTAAATGTGTTAACCTCTAGCGTATCCCAAGTATAGACTTACACATTTTCCCTTTAAACTCACAGATGTGCTTTACAACTGCCCCCATTGCTTGAAATACAGAATTGTCATACGTGTACTGTAGACACAGTGTGGCAGCAGTTGGTATCGGGAGTTCCAAAAATGCTTATGGACTTTTCAGGCTAATTTACTGGTCCTGAAGCGCAGGCTGGAGAAACATGTTTTAGTCATTCTTATCCAAGTATTAATCAAAGCAACGTGTAGAGAGCAGCTCACTTTCTGCCTCTCCCAGGCTGCTCTCAAATAACTGTAAGTGCCATTTGCACTGAGGCATTTAGTTCCCCTAGACATTTGCACAGTGGGCAAACGCGTCAGAAGGATGTAAAGAGAGATCTCAGAGATATATGACCTGCTGGCGAGTGAGGTGGAGAGAAGCTGCTGTTGAGTAGGTGAGACGTGTTAACCCCAATAACGGCTGGCAGGTTCACAGACTTCTCACATGGTGCAGCTCTTGTGAAACATGCCTAGGCGTCATGTCTCGTGAGTATTTTATCAGAAAAATAAAATCGTCTGCTCGGAATCTTCTCCTCAGCTGCTTTAACGCTTGTAGTGGGAATGATGAGGATGTCGAGCGACCGGCTGCTCCCAGGGACCTCCGGAAGAGGCTCACCGTTCTGCCTGCAGGCCTCTGCCGCAGCGAGCTCCTCTGCCCTTCTCCTGGTTCGCTTTCTCAAACCAGCTAATGACTTTCTTAATTGCTGAGACCAATATTCACTTCACTGCACGCGGCAGAGGCAACTGAAAGTGTGGGAGAAGAATGTCCATTGCCTGTCTGCAGTGCAAATGTGCTCCTGTCTTTTAGGATTTCGGATGGTCATAGGCAAGCATGTCTTGGTCCATCACCTATCCGAAGGTTTGTTCCAGGCAGGCAGCTCTTAGGCAGGCCTTCAGTTTTACCTGGGCACTGCATGTCTGCTCCAAAAAGATGCTATTTTTAGGCTGCAACAGAATTTGATGTTTGCAAATAACAATTCACTTGCAGAAAGCTTGCATTGTAAATGGCTGGTTTTCATCCTCGACACAATGTACTCAGGTGTGAATGTGACGATTGGTCTAGAGAGGGGAGATGGGTCATTTGCAATACCAGCTTTGATGCTTACATGACTGTTTTGTGGGAAGAAAACATCACTGACATCTTCCTTTCTGTCTCCAGGTATCCACTATAAAGAATGAGGATATAAAGGTTCGGCAGGACAATGTAACCAAGTTGCTGACTGACATCCAGGTGATGAAAGGAAAGCAGGAGAGCATGGACTCCAAGCTGATAGCCATGAAGCAGTACGTATGAGGGGAGGGGATGACAGAAAGTGCAGGAGAACTTGCTCAGGGATTTCTGTCCTGAACATGTTCTTTTTAAGACCTCATCGGAGAGAAGGCTCGCTGCTGCTGCTTGCGCTCTGTTCCTAGCTTTCAGGTGTCGCAGGGGTGCAGCCTGGGCTTTAAGAGGCTCTCTGCTTAGAAAGCAGAAAGAAGGGAGGGTGGTGGAAGGACCTTTTGAACACCATCAAAACCCATTAAAGACCTGGTGTTACAGCGACCAGAATTGCGATCCCAAACACAGTGTACAGGTGCTGTGGAGCCCAGCTCTGCTTTGAGGTATATGTCAGAATGGCCATGAAGACCTCAGGAGCTTCCTTCCCTGCCACAGGGGTTACAGTCTGAAATTTCAGTCAGTGCATGATGCTGCATTTTTCCCTTGTGTTTTTTTTTTTTCCTCCCACAAAGCATAACTATTCTGTCTTGTTTTAGGCTGCACCGGGGTATTCAAGTCATTTGGGATAACGTCTGCTGTCCTTCTGTTGTAACAGTGTGTTCCTCCTCCAGGCTCTTGACCTCTTGCGCCCAGTTAAATTCTGGCCGGGTACGGCTCACCCGTGTTTGCTGTTGGGTTGGGAGGCAGAGCAGGGGATCTCGGGTCCCACCGACACGCACGGCCGTACCTCTAGAGGTGACCGGGGCACTGCTGCTCACCCTCCTGTGACTTTTCCCCATGGTGGTTGTACAGAAGCGTTTAGTTATGTCACTTACATGTGTCATCTCACCAGAATCTTTAAGCTGTGCAGCAGGAACTGGCTGCCCTCCAGAGAGCAGGATTTGTGTATAATCTGCCGGGTGTAAGACTTAAGACTGAGACTTTGAGTTTAGGTACCCATTGAAGCTAATGAATGTAGGGGTGTGGGTCTCTGATTCCCTTGTGCAACCCTTATGAATCTTTGTGTAAACCTTTTTTTTTTTTTCTTGTTTGCCTGTCCACAAAGTGGAGTGAACCATTCATCAGTGAGTTAATTTATGCCCAGCTTCTTCATCTCTGCCATTGTTTCTGAGGAATCCTGTTCTGGGTCTGACGGAAGCCGGAGCAAGCAGCCCGCATTGTTGCTGGATGAAGCGGGAGGGCAGGGTGGGGATTTCAAAGGGACAGATTCACAGTGGAAAAATACTTCCTCCGCGCTGCGTTCCAAAGCCTCCCTTTTACTGGATTTCATTACTGTATCTTGTGCTTGCAGATCACTTCTCCAGCACCTCTGGTGTTCATGGGAGAGGAGGGAACCTGCTTCACCTCCAAGGCCATTCTAGATGGTTCCCTTCATCTTCTATTTGCCCTGGCTATGAGCACCCAGCCTTACCCCCTAGGCTGTGCTTCTCTTCAGGCTCTTTGCAAGGGGAGGACGAAAAGTAGCTTGTCCTCCTAACGTGTTGCTAAATAGCAGCAGGTAAAACATTTGTGCACCATTATCAGTATTTCAGTTTCATGGGTCTACAGACAGCAGAGCTGGCGGCTTCCATTTTCCCTTTCAAGTGAGCTGAGGGACTTGCCTAGCATGGTTTTGAATGAAAAGCTCACTTGCAGCCAGCCTTGGATGACCAAAAAGCAACCTTAACAAAGCATACTCAGCAGGCTTGTAGCCAGCTGCATTCCTTTCCCTAAAAAAATAAATTAATTAATTAAAAATCTTCATTGGCCATCCAGAAATTGTGCAAGTTCTATCAGATGACTTGTTAGTAATGGACCCACTGTTAAATCTGCAGCAGGATAAACTCGTGTTTCCCTGGGTTGGAAACCCTTTTTTCCACTTTCCTGGAAAAGCGATCGGCTGCCTGAATCAGCTGGTTTGCCACTCAGTGCGAAGCATCGCGTCTCTTGGCAGCTCCGGTCCCAGCTGTTATCACAAGTACGTGTGGGAGGCTTCTGCTTTGGTACGGTGTTTTCTGTTCGTTGCGGGAGGATTAAGCAACGTCAAGGCCATCTTTAAACCCAGCTGCCGGTCTTGTGGCCCCAGCCCATGGCGCTCATCTGAATTTCAGCAGCCTGTGCGGTCCTGTGGCATGTTTTGGGACCGTGTCTGGGCTTGTACCCCTGTATGAGGATTGGAGCGTTCACTAATGCGCTGTAGGTCCCTAGGCTGCGTTCTGGCTGCTCCACTGGCTCTCGTTAGAGCAAACATTAGCATTATTAATTATAAATGGTCTGTAAACCACTAGGTGGAGTGCATACAGCAGTACTTTGAGCTCTAATAGCAGAGAGCTGACAGCCCCTCTCAGAGCAGCGCAGCTTCCCCCCTCCCTGCAGGAAGATAGTTACCGACCAAACCCTAAAAAATGTTTTGCACCTTTTGGAAAGCTTACCAGGTAAATAGGCTCGGACAAGACAATCAAAATGAAATGCCGTGTGTCACCCTGTGGGTCGCACGGCCGCCTGGTAGCTGCTCGTCCCCGGGCTGGTAGCAGGCGCGCTGCAGTGCCAGCCGAGCCAGCGGGAGGCTGCTGCTCGCTGTGCCGTGCCTCTGCCGCGCTGCCCGCCGGGTGCGTGGCACGGCAGAGCCACGGGAGCGGGCAGCTGGAGCCGTGCTTCAGCCCCCGCGAGCCGCAGGGTTCCCTGTGCCCAGTGAATGGCACATGTTCCGGGCCGGGGCATCCGCCTGCGAGCGGTCCACAGCTTCTGGTAGCTCCGTGGCCTTTTCTTGGTCTACTGCGCTCCCTTCTTCCTGGCTGATTCTCCGTCCTTCGCAGCCACGTGTGGTTGTGGTTTTCCAGTCTTCTGCAGCTTCTCTGTCTCTCAATAAGCACAGCTTTTGGGCTTGCCTCTCATTTTCTTTACCTTTTCCCGCCTCCATTATTAGTTCCGGTCCCTGTACTTGGATTGCTGTTCCTTTTCTGGGAGGCAGGCTGTATGAACTGTCTTTCACGTTTTCATTTTCTCAGGATCTTGTGATTAAAAATTCTCTTCTTGCTTCTTGAGCAATAATCCATCCAGTCCACTTAAGGCTTGCCTTTTTAGTTCCGGATCTGTAGCGCCCTTCAAAGCATCAGCTGGTTCTTGTCAGCACATCACGGTCTCTTACTTTCTTGACAAGGTTTTTTGTAAATGTTCTTGAGGGCCTGCTGGTTTACATCGCGTTGCATCTCTGCGATACGATTACTTCAGGTTCTCCATCACCACACCAATGTCAGCGGTCAACCTCCTGTAGCGTCTGCTTAGCTGCCATCATTTCACAGATGAAGTGGTGGATTAGGCCTTCAGCATGTGCCTGTGGTGCTGCTGCTTCTTGGTGAATTGCCGCAGCTGGCGACAGCCAGAACCCTGCTGGATTCCTGCCTCAGCTGAACCACGAAGCGAGCGGAGAGCTTTCTGCAGGCTGTCTGGGGGTAACGCCCTGTAAGCCTCGGTTGTGGAGGCCCGGCACGCGCAGGCGGCTCAGCACAGGAACCGCTTGTGTCTGCGGGAGGTGGAAGAGACCCGAGTCATGCTGCAGCACTTTCGGACAGACCTGGTGCTTCATCAGCCGTTGATGCAGACCGGCGGCTTCTCGCTGGCTCTTTCTGTACGGCCGCCGGCAGGCGGGGCCTCGACAAAAAGCCGGCTTCCCGCTGCAGCAGGCCAGGAGTCGGCAAGGAGGAGGCCGCGGCCAAAGGAAACTGGTGCGTGGTCGGCCTTTGAGGGAGAAGTTTGATCAAGGTGGCCTCCTCAGGTTCTCTGCTCGGGGACGTACGGCGCGGCTCAGACTTCCTTGTCCTCGCCTACGTCTGTCAGACATGTGCTGGCCGCGGCCGGAGGAGTGTGTGGTTCTTGTGTCAGCAGCGTGAGGACGTCGAATCATTGAGCGCGCTTCAGGGACAGAGGCGCGAATGACTGCAGTATTGGGAACCTGGCCGAGTAACGCGTGGCTGGCGGAGCTCAGCCTCCTTCGCAGGGGCAGGAAGGTGAATGCTGGTGTCCTGCCTCCGGAGGCGATCCCAGCCCGGGGGCCGCAGCTCGAGCGTTCTGCGTGCAGTGACGGAGGGGACGAAGGATAAAATTCGGCTGGAAGTAAGGTCTGCGCTCTCAAGCGAAAAGAAGTATTTGAATAATACATGGAAGAATGTGGATGATTTCTTCACCACTGAAAATGTGAATTTAAGATTCTCCATTCCAGCCACAGCTATTGGACTTGAAGCAGGGATGAATATGTGCCAGTCCTGTGGCTTGTGCTTTAGACCAGCTGACCACAGTGTTCTGGTTTGGGGTTTTTTGGCTTGAAAATCTGGTGCCACAAAATATGCTCCGGGACAATTTGGGTGTCTGCTGCTCTCCTCCGTCCTTGGCAGGTAGGCTTGTCCCATCGTACAGACCCCGAACAACGCAATTCCAAGACTTCTCCCCCTTGGAGGGGTGTGTCAGTAGGTGTACCGCGGGGCGGCTGTGAGCGCGACCGTGTTCCCTATGCCGAACTCAGCTCTGACGACGTGCTCTGCCGCGCAGGAGACCCGCGCTTCAGCAACAGCATGAGAGCGACCTCACCGGAATTGGGATGGCATCAGAGCTGGGGAGTTAGGGGGTCCCCAGGGTCGCACCGGGGCCAGCAGCACCTGGGGGGCTGTTTCTTAGTGCCTGAAACACCCCATTCTTAATCTCTTTTTTTTCTGTCTAAAGGTGCATTTTGAGTTGGGGGATCCACTTCAGCTAAACACCAGGTGTAATTTATATTAAGCTGCTTTGTTGGCATAAAAAAAGTTTACAATCGCAGCTTGTCTTCTGCCGAAGTGAGATCTTTGTCACATATTGAAAATGCATAAGGTTTGAGGCCAGTGGAGGGAAAGCTGTTCGGGGGGGGTTACTGGTTTGAATTGGATATCATCTTTGGCACATCCAATATAATGCTCATAGTAAATGTCGTTTTATTGCACAACTGTGAACAGACCTTCTCCAATCTTCCCACATTGACCAGCTTAGCTCACAAAGTCTGTCTGAAAAACTAAGTAATACAATCAAGCACATCTCCGCTATCAGATAATAATAATTTGCGTTAGTCTCTAGCACTGGCAGCAAACGATGGAAGGTAGATGAGCTGAACTCGGGATACGAGAACATTTATTTCTGCTTGTCCGCAGGTCCCTCAGCAGAGCTGGGAAGTGCTCCCGCGTGGCCCAGGGTTCGCGCGCGAGGACGTCGCTTCCCTGGAGCGCGGGGAGTCTCACTGCTGTGGTCTGCACTTCTGTGCTCTTAGCTGGAGACGTGCTGGGGGGTTGGGTTGTTTGGTGGGGTTTGGTTTTTGCTTCTCGCCGGCAAAATGCAAGTCCTTTGTCTTCCTCCAGGTCTTTTATGGGCCTCTGGGGATTTAGAACAAACAAACAAAAAACACGTGTACAAAATGTACAGGAAAGGCAAGCAAACTACGGGTGGAACATGCCTGAAATGGCTGCGAGCTTTAGGGAAGTTTTTAGTTTTCTTCGCGGCCTCCTGCCTCTCTGGCTCATGGACTTAAGGGTTGCATTGCATCATGGCTTCTTCGTCCTTCTAGTTACCGCCTGGAGAAAGATGTGCGAACAGAGCAAATCTCAGCCTGAGGAGCAGACAGCCTGAGGCTCCCTCGCCGCTCGCTAAAGCACGGAGTCGCCTTTCGTTCTGGCACGGGCGCTGCCGCGGCGCTTTGGTCCGCTGTGGCTGGGGAACGTGGTATCTGGAGTCAGGGCTTCGAGTTGCGCTCCTCTGCTATTCGCTGCTGCTTTTCAGATAGTTAACCATCTGAAAATGACTGCTTTTGCTGATGTCTTTTTCCTGTATATTATGAAGTGAAATTTATTGGAGCGTATGAAGACAAGCCCTTCAGGCATTTCTGTGTAGATGGAATAAGCCACGGTGAGGTCTACATCAAACAGCTTGTTCTAAACCATCCTTTTCATTTTCCTGTTCTCTAAATCCTGGCATCTCATGCGAGCGCAGCGCAAGAGCGGTTCCTCCAAAATGTCACCGTGCAGCCTGGCGCTGCTGCCGCGTGACATCGCGTGACGGCCTCGGGGACTGCAGAGGCTGCAAGCCTGCACTTGGAACACTGGATTTTTCCCAAAGTGAAGGCCAAATGTGACCGGCGAACCCCGCGAGCCTTTGTGGAGCTGGGGCCTCGCAGCCTCTCCTCTGGCTGCGCCCTCTGCGCAGCTCCTCTCCCCCCTGTCAGCACGAGGGCTTCCAGCTCTAGCGCTGGTTGCTTGACATCTGCCCCAACTCACCTGTGCCGCTGGTGGGGATGTGCACTGGAAAGCGTTGGGTTTCGCTCTCTGCAGCACCTTCAGCAGTTTCTCATCAGTGGCACGGCTTGGCCACAACAGTTATTAACGGGTTGACTTCAGTAAATTATCTTGCTGTTAAATGGGATTGCGCAACTTCCACGCTTCATTTACCGACAGCTAGTATGCTTTTTCTCACATGAGAATTTCTATGTGGAAAGTGTTACTCTTGGTATCTTTCCTATTTCTGATTGCTTTTACCTTTCAGTACTCTGAAGTTTGGGAAGTCACGGGAGGCCGGTACGGGAGAACGGAGTGGAGCCCCAGCTCCAGCGGCGCGGGGGAGAGCGTCTGCCCGAGCTCTGTCCTCCCAGCTGGGAGGCAGTTGCCTTCCCGAGGCGTCCTCGAGCGAGCAGTGGTTATTAATTACACTCGAATTTGAGCAGGTTACTGACCTAGAATTTCTGCAGTTGCTTTTGGCTTCCGTTCTGCTTTCTTAGCTTCTGAAGCTGACACTCGTGTGAGCCAAATGTTTCCTTCTGGGCTTTTAAACTTAGAGCTGTGTAGATTTTAAACTGACGATTGCAATTAAAGCTGGCTCTCGCGGTGCCACGCTAGCTGTCGGGTACTGAGCAACGCGTAGTGGGATGTGATGCTCTCTCCCAGCTCCAGCTCTGTCAGGGCCTTGCTGTAGCTCCTCGTCTCTTGTGAACCACCTGTGGCTCTGCCAGGACGGTGTTTCAGCGCGGTGGCACGCTGGCTGCAGCACTTGAGCCAGCCCGGAAAGACACTTGGACCTCTTTCTGCTGGTGCGCATCTGCTCCAGGGACTGGTGGTGCAGGACGGGCACCCGAGCCACCGCCGCGTTGCCCCGAAGAGCGCCGCAGTGATCACCAGTGCTGCAAGCAGAGCAGTGATCACGGACTGCGCAGGGAGGGTGGGGAAGCCGGGTCGGCAGCCTGAACGGAGACACTGCCTCCGGATCTTGGAATACTCGCTCTGACGCGCTGCTTGGTCGGGAGGAAGGAGCAGGGCTCCGCCGGGCGCGGGCAGGAGGGCAAGGCGGGGAGGCCGCCGCTTGCTGGCAATTCACCGGCTCTGCTCGAGTTCCGGGGGAGCCAGAGCGCATCCGTAAGCTTAATCTTAAACAGATTGCTGGGAGCGGTGAGCTAGCCGTGGTGTCTGCACCTGTTTTTATCGGTTTTCTCCACGTCTCCTTCAGGGACCGCGTTGGCGTTGGCTCGGCGCGCGGAGCCCTGCCCTGGGACGCTGAGAGCACTTCCTCCTGACCGGGCTCTGTTTACAAGGCCCCGCCGCTTTTACAAGGCCCCAGTTGCTAACAGAATTTAAAAGTTAAAATTTCTCTTGGTAAAAATAAATCTAAACAGACACGAGGACTTGGCCTTTCGCAGTATAATTCCTCTTCACCAGAATTAGTTTACCGTATGCAAACCCCCAGTAAATCATACCAGATAATTTTGACCCGTGTAACTTTCTTTATGGTTTCAGGGTTCCAAAAGCAACATATATATTATCGTTTGACACTGACCTAAGGGGATAGAGTTTGCATTAGAACATTTGTTGAAAAGATTGAATCCATCAGTGTTAGGTGAGAGAAAAGCTGAGCAAGGACATAATGAAGCCAACGAGGTGATATCCAAGTTTAGTCACCGTGCCTCATTAATAGGAGCCCTCCCACCTTCGGGGACCGAGGTACTCTGGTTAAAAGCTGCTTAAAATCGTTTGGGAGATGAGTAACTGCGTGGCGTTTGGTTCCAGGCTGAGAGCCGGGCAGAGCCTCGCAGCCCTGTTTCTCTCTTCACCTTTCCACAACAGCTCCGAGAGCACAACTGTGTTGTTCCGCGTATCTGCGTTAACTGGCGTGGAAAAAGTGAGGCCCAGTCTGTACAGCAAAGAGGTAAAACTTGTAAGAAGATCTTTTGTGAAATTGCTGGCCAGATACTTTCTGTGTTTTACACCATGCTTTACGAGTCCGTAACACCTCATGCGCTGCGCTGCAGCGGGGCCGGGCGGCGCGAGGGGAGCTGGGGTGCCCGTGCCGCGGGTTGCTCTGCCCTTCACGCTTGGACCAAGTTTTACCCTTCTTTGTTTTCTGCACACGAGTCTGGTTACAGGCAAACTTGACCTTTACCAGCGCCATGCCCAGGGAAGTGGTTGAGTCCCCATCCCTGGGGACATCTACACGTTCAAAAGACATGTAGATGTAGAGCTTAGGGACATGGTTTAGTGGTGGACTTGGCAGTGCTTGGTTAAAGGTTGGACCTGATGATCTTAGAGGTCTCTTCCAACCTAAATGGTTCTGTGATTCTGTGATTTTACCTCTCAGCAGCACCCAGTCGTGACCGAGGTGTGTCACGGAGACCCGCTGGCTCTGTCCGGGAAGTAGCGTTTTACTTCTCACGTGTGGTTTTCTCAACAGCATCCTCGCTAGCAGAGCGCAGTGCGAGCGAACGCACAGAAACCCCGTAACGTGCGCACGGTGAACATGCTCCGAAGGATGCGCCGAGACCTGCCGGGCTGAGAGGCAGCGGCCGTGCCCGTGCCGCGGTCCAGCATCTGCCTGCCGCGTGAAACCTGGGGTGCTGCAGTGCAAGACCTGCGGCTTTGGTCACCACGGCCTGAGGGGCACCGTGCCGTGCCAACGGCTTTCTGCGCCTCGGGGTGGCTCGGTCTCCTCGCAGAGCCTCCCTTCCGCAGCTCCGAGCAGATCGGGTGCTTCCCCTGCTGCTTTGGGGCAAAGCCAGGGAAGGTGCTGGGCTGCCTGCAAACCAACACCCCGCGCCTTCGCTGCCGGCAGCCAGGGCGGCCGGAGCTGCTTGTCAGCAGTGCTCTGGAGGCGCCAGCGGTCTGTGCACCGGGTCCATCCGCTGGACAGGACGGGGTGAGGGAGCCTCTCGTCCCCAGGGGCCGAGCGGACGGACAAGGTCCAGCTGCAGGGAAGGAGCCGTTCCCCCCGTGCGCTGTGCCAGGTCGGGCAGCTGGGCCACGTCTGTGCGTCCCTTTCGGGAGTCTGCCTCCGCCCTGTGCCGCTCTGCCTGCTGCTGACTGGCTGCCTCCTGGAGGAAGCGGTGTCAGGATTAATTGCGGTGCTGTTACTGAGCATCTGTACCGAGCGGTTTTGTGGGGGCTCTGCTGCTCAGTTCGCTGGTACCCCCCCCGGAAACATTTTACAATTCTACTTTGTTGCTGAATTTCCTTTAAAAAATCTGGGAGAACGCAGTGACCAGAGTTGAGTAATGACACACTCCTGATTCAGGTTTGGAAATGAGACATCACTGTCAAGGCGCGGGCTTCTGGAAGGGCTGCAGTAAATCTTGCAGCGCAGCAACATCTTGGTGCGGGACCTTCTGTGCAGCAGAGGCTCCCCGTGCTGAAGGGTGGGATCGCGAGAGCTCAGGAGCTGGCACTGGAGACCACTTGGGCTTGAAGCGGCCTTCTCCAGCAGCTGCATTCCGTTAATCAGGTTTCCATCGCCCTGTTTCCTCGTGTCCTACGGTAATCTAAGGAAACAATTGCCTCTGGCTCCAGCCTCAGCACAGCCCCTTTCCTGGGCTGGGCACGAAGGACGGACCGTCTGTTCCCACCAATGTTCCCCAGCCCTGCTCCGAGCAGAGGCGGGGGTGATGGTGATGGGCCACCCAACCTGCTGCTCTTCTTGGTTCCAGCAGCAGCGCAATAAAGCCTCCATGCAGGTGTGCTGTCACCGCCGTCGGCTGGAGCATCTGCCACTTCACAAGGGGGTGGCCAGAGCTTCTGCAGAGGAAGGGAAACGAGGCTCCTGGCACTCAGTTACCACTAACTCTAATTTTGTGGAAAGAAGACTACATGTGCATAATTACATTTTCCCCAAGAGCCGAAAAGGAAAAGGAGACCTGCGTGTGTGGACCTGGCCGCTTCTCATCTTTGTTGCAGGCAAAACTGCGCTGCTGCCGGAGGGAGGGCCCGGATCACAGAATCACAGAATGTTTTGGTTGGAAGAGACCTCCCAGATCACCTAGTCCAACCTAAGACCTAACACTAACAAGCCCTCCACTAGACCGTGTCTCCAAGCTCTGCATCCAAACGTCTTTTAAATACATCCAGGGATGGTGACTCAACCACTTCCCTGGGCAGCCTGTTCCAATGTCTCACAACCCTTTCAGTAAAGAAGTTTTTCCTAATATCTAACCTAAACCTCCCCTGTCGCAACTTCAGCCCATTCCCCCTTGTCCTATCACCGGACACGTGGGAGAAGAGAGCAGTCCCCACCTCGCTACAGCCTCCTTTAAGGTACCTGTAGAGAGCGATCAGGTCGCCCCTGAGCCTCCTTTTCTCCAGACTAAACAACCCCAGCTCCCTCAGCCGCTCCTCGTAGGACTTGTTCTCCAGACCCCTCACCAGCTTCGTTGCTCTTCTCTGGACCCGCTCCAGCACCTCGATGTCCTTCCTGGAGTGAGGAGACCAATCCTGCAGCGACTTTCATCTGTCCCTAATTGCAAGGGTGCCATTCTTCATTTTTGTCCTAACAGCTTGAATTTTGGTGGCTGAACTCTGGCTCTTCCAGCCTTGTGCCGAGACTGTGGTCCGGGCTTTTATGACCTCCAAATTGGACGATTGTAATGTGTTGTTTTATGGCCTTCCTGTGCAAAGGTTGCGCGGGCTCCAGCTGTTCCAGAGACCGGGGCCAACGCACTGACTGTGCCGTGGCCTCCACATGTCAGCCCGGTCCTGGGGGACCTGCGCTGGCTCGGAGTCAACCATCAGCTTGATCTTAAAATTGCTTTGATGGCTTATAATGCCGAGTACAATGTGGGATCTGTGTGCTTTATCTACGCTGCTGCTTTTTATGAGCTTAGTCACTGCTTGAGATCATCTGAAGTCAATTTTATTGGTCATTCCAAACCCTAGGTTAAAGACCTGTGGAGTACTCATTTTTCAGCACAGTGATCTAAATCTGAAATTAATTACCGCCACAGCCTGGGATGCTGATGTTAAAATAACTCGGCCCAACTGGCATCTCTTAACCCTGGTGTGCAGCGCACGCAGTTTGCTAGCGGGCCCTTGCACGCCGCCCGCAGTGGGGCTTTGCCTCCTCACCGCGGGCTCTGGCGCCTGCTCAGCACCTGCAGGCGTTGGTGGCATGGTGTTGGCATTGGCAGTGCAGCATTGGCGTTGGTGGCGTGGTGTTGGCATTGGCAGTGCAGCATTGGCGTTGGTGGCGTGGTGTTGGTGGCACAGCCGCACCGGCTGCCACTTGCCAGCCATCCTGTCCTCTGCGCCTCGCCCTCACCAGTTTGCTGTTCCGGAGCACCCTGCATGAGCTGTTTGGGGACTTGTGGAGCTTTTGGCGAAGCGGTGGCTTGGGCCGGTGCCGCTGGCTGTGCCCGGACGCTGGCCAGGGCCGGGAGGAGGAGGCCACTTGGCTGCTCAGCACCCGTCACTAAAGCAGCTGTGCGCTGGTCGGCTTTTCTCTTGAGCCTCTCCTCTTTCAGGAGGCAGGCAGAGAACAGTTAAAAACTGTGTTCGGTTTCCTGCGTCCGTGCTCATCTGAAACGGGTCAGAACGGCGCGTTGATGAAAGGTTCTGCTGCTGCGCTGTGGTGCAGGTCCGAGTAAAACCACTGAGGGGCCAGGCAAGGGCGTCAGAGACGGTGCCAGAGGAACGAGGCCGGGTACGTGCAGCCGCAGTTGGCTTTACCGGTCGGCACGGTGCGAGCTGCTCCCGCGCGCACAGTGCGTGGCCGAAGGCCGTGGTTGTCCTGTGCGAGGTCACCGCAGGGACCCAGGTGCTCACCCACGCAGCGTAACCCCTGCCCGCGAGATTAAGGGAACCTCCCTGCTCCGCACACGGCCGGTCGCTGTGAGCCGGTTTCTGTGGAACTGCTCTTCGGAAGAGCTTCGTGGGGTGTAAGGGCAGCTCCCCACAGGGGCTGTGGTCCAGGGACCGTGGTTTGCTGCAGGTGCAGCGGATGCTGTGGGTAACAGCAGAGAAACAGGGTGAGGAAGGAAGGATCAAAGGGAGGGAAATCGCTTTTTGGGGCAGGTCAGGCTACCTTTCCTCTAAGCTCGGGTCTTCTCGCTCTCTCCTGGTGCTGCTGAAAAGCAGCAAAAACCTGTCCGTGTGCCTGGCTCGCTGGCGGCAGGTACCGGGGCTCTGATTTCAGCCACGAAGCCTGGACCTCGCGGTGCTCAAGGCTGGGAGCCACCCGCATCTCAGAGCCACCCCTTCACCCTGTGTCTTGGGTGCGTTTCCTTACACAGGCTGGGAAACGGTTCTTTCTGGTGTGCTGCTGCCACCGCTCCTCGCTGCAGCAGGGGTCAGGTGGCGTGGGTTTGGGAAAAGCCGTGATGCCCTGCTGCTGCTTGTGACACCTGCGTCTGTGCTCCGCTGTCGCTCGCAGCCGGCTGCGTTCTCCTAGAAGCTGTGATGATAAAAAGAAGGCAGAAGCGGTGCTGATGGGTTTTTGATGGATGTGTTTGGTTTGCATGCTTGTTTAGTCAGCAGAATGCAGATGATCTCCGTCGGTCGGGGCAGTCATTAACATCGCATCTCTCAGCTGTTCCCAGACCCTTACAGACATTTCACACTTTCCCACATAAGGCGTCCCCCCAAAGGCGGTACCTGCTGGAGACCGAAGATCGATCGTCCCGGAGCCTGGATTGGAAATAGCTTTCCAGGCTGGTGGCTGATCTGGTGCGCTACCAAACAGCTGCCTCCTTCCCCCGGCCAGCGGCACCGCGAGGAGCACGGCTCGGCTCGGCTCGGCGCCTCCTCCCGCGCTGCGGGGCCTGTGCCGCGATGCCGGACCTGCCCCAGGCCCCGTCCCGAGCCCGTTCCCCATGTGCCATGTCCCCCCTTAACCGCAGGAGCTAGCGGCTCGCGGCTTGGGTCGCGGAGCAATGGTTCGAACACCGGTTTGGGCAAGGAGGGGTGGTAGTTTGCGGGATGCCGCAGGAGGGGCCCAAGTCGGGATTGAGCTGCAAGCAGAAGTTAGGCGGGGATGGAGTAAGGGCTCGGAAACGGCCGAACCAAAGCTCGCGTCTGCCAGCCCCGGCCCTGCCGAGGCTGCGAGCACGGGGCAGGGCACGAGGAGCGAGGCGAGCGCTGCGCTGCGCTGCTGAACACCCGGCAGGCGCGCCGAGGGGGCGGCGATGCCCTCGTAACGCTCCTCGGGGCGTTTGTTTCTTCTTGTGTGACTTCGTCCCGCGACCCCTGGGATCCCGCAGCCGAGTTCTGCATCTCAATTACAGGGTGCCTGGGGAGCCGTGGCCTTTTGTTTGCGCTGAATCTGCCAGCTGCTGACTTCAGCTGATACCCCCAGCCTCAAGTCAGGAGGGAGAGGAGCAGTTGCTGCCTGTTTGCCTTCGTTTTGTGTTTTGGCCTCGCTGCTGCTGGGCCAGTCGCCGCTCTTACAGAACCGCTTATCGCGGTGCCACCAGCTCCCGGCAAGCCGCGCGCGGCCGCTCAGGGCCGCCTTTTCCTGTTCGCGTCCTGCTTCGCGTTTGCCTGCACAGTACCCATCTGAGGCATGCTCTCGCTCGTTTCTGCTGCCGCAACCTGGAGTTTGCGGAATCCCAGCGAGGTTGAGGTTGGCAGGCACCGCCGGAGCTCACCTGCTGCAGCCCCACTGCTCAGGCTGCCCAGGCCCGCGAGTTCCTGGGCTGTCTGCCCTCTGCCACGTCCCCACGCACATGCGTTAGCCCCGGTGGCAGGGTCCAGTGGTGCTCAGGCGTTCGGCGGAGCCGTCGGGCCGCGTGGATGCGGGGCCGGCCGTGCAGGTGCCGTGCGGGCTGCGCCGCGCTGCCTGAGAGCACGGTTGCAGGAGGAGGGCTGATGCCGTCTGTCTGCAAGTGGGCTTCGGTGTAGCTCTGGGTCGGCAAAGCGCCGGCCTCATCTGAAATGTGGGTGAGGCCGTGGCAACCACGACCTTAAACCTTGCTGCGGACCTGTCGCGTGGTCTCACACCATGCCTGAATGAGGGCGTTCGCCCTTTTGTTTCCAAGCAAGTACGGATGTCACAGGACCCTTCAGGTCCTGCTTGGTTTGCTTGATCAAAATCCAGCTCTGTTTTCTATTCCCTGTTGCCTGAAATGCTGGCACATCGACGTACTGCGTGACGAAGGAATCCACGGCTCGCTGCAATGCCACTTCTAAATGCGTTCCTAAGAACCGTGTGGCGTGAGATAGAAATAGTGTTGGATGGAAAGCTCAACCACAAACTCCATGACCACCAAGTGTGTTCAGATTTGGTCACAATCGCGCGCTGTGGTTGAAAGCCGTGTTTGTTAGCGTGAGTTCCTTGGGTTCAAACCCCCAAAGCAGGAGATTTAAACAACTCGAACCGAGTTGTTTTCTGTGCCCGCTCTCGGTGAGCGGCCGCGGGCCCCTCGCTGCAGCCGAGTGCTGGAGCTCACCTTCAGGCAGAGCGAGGGACGCGGAACTTCTCTGATAATTACCCGCTTCCCGAAGCTGGCTTTTAAGAAGAACGCGGGGTAGCAGCACAGCCCTGATGACAGCGTGACAGCTTGCAAGACTGCATTTTCTTTAAATTGCAAACTACTGGATAGAAAATAATCATTTATTTCGAGAATCGCTGGCTGTGAAGCCGAGCGCGGATTTTACCCAGCGTGTATTTTATCTGAAAGGAGAGTGACAGCCCTGCTCCTGAGCGGGCCTGGTAATTAACGCTCCTTTAGAACGGCCGCTTTCCAGGCGGAGGGAGGCTTCTCGCGAGGGCCCCGGCTCAGCCGCGGTGATAAACGAGCGGCTCTCCTGGCCGCGGGAGATAACGGGGGCGGCGGGGGGGCTGGAAGCAGATGATCCGCGGGGTCCCTTCCAGCCCGACCCGTCCTGCGATCCTGCGATAACCACGGCAGCTCCCGCTGCGGCCCGGCCCGCCAGGGTCCTGCGCGGGGCAGGGGGTGCCGGGGGGGCCACCAGCGCGTCCCTGGGGCCACCAGCGCCCGCGGCCGGGGCTGCGCTGCCCCCGGGAGCAGCGGTTTAGGAGCGGCAGGTGCGGAGCGGGGCCGGCTGCTGCACCCCGTGAAATGTTGCATAAACAAAACGCTCCGCAGATCTTTTAA
>VXAA01002718.1:0-21378 GCA_013399115.1 Anseranas semipalmata | reverse complement strand
CTTTTAATAACTCCTGAAATGAAACGTTTGAAACTGGCCCTTGTAAACTCTTCACCAGCGTTTAATTGCCTCGTAAAGCAGCGTGCTAAAGAAAGTATTAGAGCCTTTGCCGCTGCTCTCAGAGCGGCTTAACCCTTCGGGGGCCGGTCGTCCCGCTGTTTCTCTCCCGCTGCCTAACGAGCGGCTGCCTCCCCGTCTCGGTTCCCTGCTTCGCGAGGCCGCGGGGCTGCGGCTGCTCCCCGAGGCTGGGCCTGGCCGGCGCCTGGCCCCCCTGTCCCCGGGCGGCTCGGGGTGTTCAGGTGGCCTGCGCCAGGGCGAGCCGGGCTAATTTACGGCCCGGGTCCCCGCGGGGCGCGGAGCAGCCATCCTCCCCGCCGGTAATTGGCGGCCGGCGCGCGGGGAGCGGTGCTGCAGCTGAGATAAGCGGCAGCTGAGCCCCTCGGCACGGCGGCTGCTCCCGCTCCCTGGCCTGCGGCCCTCACGCGGACCCAAGGCCGCTGCGGTGCTGCCAGGAGCACCCCAAAAGCACCGAGTGCTCCTCACCACGGCCTCTGGGCCTGAGCCGCTCCGAGCGCCCCGAGGGGAACGCTTCCCCTGCTCAGAAGCTGCATTTAACTCAGCCGCGAGCCACAGCCTGTTGTGAGAAGGGGGATTTCACAGAACCACAGCATCGCAGCAGGGCTGGGCTGGGGGGGGCTCGGAGCCCCCCGGTCCCGCCCCTGCCATGGGCACGACCCCTCCCGCCAGCCCGGGCTGCCCAAAGCCCACCCAGCCCGGCCTCAGGCACTGCCAGGGAGGGGGCACCCGCAGCCCCTCTGGGCAGCCTGCGCCAGGGCCTCGCCGCCCTCCCGGGGCAGAATTTCTCCTTCGCTCTCCCCAAAGCTGCCCTCTTTCGGCTTAAAGCTGCCCCCCCCCGGCCTGTCCCCACGGCCCTGGCACAGAGCCCCTCCCCAGCTTCCCTGCAGCCCCCTTTGGGCACGGGGAGGCCGCCGGGAGGCCCCCCGGGGCCTTCTCCTCCCCAGGCCGGTGCCCTGCAGCCCCCAGGGGAGCACCCGGCCCCTCCGGGCTGTGGCTGCTGGCCGAGCCCTGCCGAGGTGCCCGCGAGGGAAGTCTGAGAGGGAGCTCGTGGCTCGGGCCGGAAACTTTACGCAAAGCAGGGGCCAAAGGCGGCTCCAAATGGCTGGCTTGCTTGCGGAGTCACTGTCTGGTGTTGAGAGCACACCGGTGCTGCAGTCCCACAAACACGTCGCTTAAACCTTGTTGTGTACAAGCTCCTAGGATCTGTAGGAGCTTTAAGATTAAGAGGAAATATTGTATGTTTATGGCTAATTTCTCCATTGCCTTTTGTGTTCACAGAATGCACAAAGCCAGTCATTGCTATTCTCATTTACATGCGCAGAAAATTCAGACACAGAGTTTGAAAAAGCGTGCAGAGCTGGGGAATTGCTGCTGTAGAGGAGGCCGGGGGCACAGCTCTGCCGTGCGTGGCCTGGGCAGCCTGGTCTCTGCCCGGGCCCCGGCCGGCCTCCCCTTCCCAGCTCTGGAGGAGCTGGTCCGTAACCCCCCCGCGCACCTGGGCTACATCAAGGAGATGGAGCTCGTCCGCCAGGTCCTTTCCGCAGGGGTATGCTAATGGCTTCCAGCAGATGTGCGCCTCTCTCTGCGGGCAAGGCTCCGTGTTACTGCCCATGTGTGCATAGCTGCTGCTTCTGGAGTTCTGCAAGCTGAAATGATGGCAGAGCAAAGTTAATGAGTAAAATTTCAGCCGCGGCCCCAGGAGGCTGTAAATGAGCCAGTGTCTGGAGATGTCGGCAAATCCCCTGCTGCAGCTTTCCAGCTTACCCCGGGCTTTATTTGCTCTGCCTGAGAGGCTGCATTTGTTCTCAGCTGGCTTTTTCTTCTCTTGCAGCGAGAACGAGGCGTTGTGGAGGGAAGTAGCCAGCTTGAGGCAGAAGCATGCTCAGCAGCAGAAAGTTGTCAATAAGGTAAATCCCAAACTTCAGCTTGAGGGGTTGGGACGCCGCTGTGTTCGTGTACGCGGTGACGCCGCGACCAGGCTGAGCGCTTGCAGGATCGGCGGAATGCAGCGGTGTTCATTCTGCTTAAGAATGATTTTGATCACTGCGTTTTCTTCATGATACCATGAGATTCTGGAAATCCAGAGGGGAGAGGCTGACTTGTGGCTGGCAGCACTGCGGTGCAGAATAAGGTTGGCTGCCACATCATGTTTTTACCCCGGCCTTCCCCCTTGTGCTTGGAATTGCAGTCAGCACTGCCGCGCTTCCACCGGGCCCTGCTCTGGCTCTGCTCTGAGCGCAGGGACCAAGTGGTCCCAGAGAGCTGTTTCCATCCATGGGTTAATCCAGGTCATGGCGCGCATCGTAACAGGTTTTCCTTTTTTCTCCTCACAGCTTATCCAGTTTTTGATTTCATTGGTGCAATCCAACCGTATTCTTGGGGTGAAGAGGAAGATGTAAGTCTGCATTTCTACATCCAGATAAAGATTCCCTGTCTGAGAATAAAGAGAGGATCAGCAGAGTGGGTCCCCCAGATCTCTGTCTTCTGTAGCAGCCTTGCCAGTGGGGTAGGACTGGACAGCGGTCATTGGGATCATGTGAGCCTTCAAGTACTTGCTCCGGCCAGAACCAGCTAACACTGCTATGCGACTGATACCAAGAAGGGTTTGCAAGCCAGGCCACATAAGCCCATGCAGAACACACTTCATCCCTAACCACTGCACTATGCGAAACGGCAACATACACAGCGAGGGCTGGGATCTTGCACTACCAAGATAGTATCTTGGCACTGTCATGATATTTTTGGCATTATACTGAAAAGGAGCCATTGGACCATCAAGGCCAGCCTCCTGCTGTCAGAGGCTGCTGACATCTTCACAGACTAATCAAGCCTGTCCTCAAATGTGCTGTGGATTATTTTGCCCCTTGCTAGTTGCACTGGAGGACTGTTCAGTACTTAAGTGCCCCAAGAGGTTAGGAACATTTCCGGGTTGATTTGTCTGGGCCAGTCAATAGTTAAGTGGTTCTGTCCCAGGGTCGTGCTGTAGCACAGTGACTTTCCCTCCTGAGCTTTTATAGACAGCTCTCCTATTGTCTCTCCTCTGACACTCCACCAGGACAGGCCCCATTTGGTCTCGTCCTGCGGGACGGGCCCCTAAACACCTGAGTTTTTGCACTTGGTCGCATATGAACGGGCAGTTCCCCGTGCTGTCTGTTCCTGCCCCTCTTGTCCCGTGCTGCCTGTCTGGCTGCGAGGCTGGCCTTTTGTGTTCGAGCAGTGCCCAGCCGCACCATATGGCAGACACCACCACAGCAGGCTTGATTGTTATTAATGAAGATAGCGGTTTATGCTGCGATCATGTCCCAGACATGCTGAAATGATTTATCCTGTGAGGAGAGCGTTTCTCCGCAGTACTCGGGTGCAGAACAGGGCCACAGAAGTGGTCGTGCCGCAGCTGACCACGAGTAGCCCGTCCTTGGAGCTGGCAGAGCGCTGGCAGTGCGGCCCCGCAGGGGAGGTGACCGAGGACTGGGCAGCAGCGCTCTGAGGCCCGAGGCTTTGCATTTCTGCTCGGCAGGCTTGCAAAGCGCAGCCGAGGGGCTGCTGGCGGGGGCTGGCTGCGTGCCGCTGGGCCGCCCGCTCTGCTCCACAGATGTGGCCACCCCCAGGGCCGCGTCCTCCCCGGGCCCTGACTGGCCCCGCGGGCTGTGCGCGTCATGGGGCTGGGGTGGTCTGGGCCGGGGCCGGGTGGTGCCGGAGGCCGGGGCCGGCAGCACAGTGACCCCTGTGGTGTTTGGGATTCTTTTGCAGCCCCCTGATGTTGAACGACAGCAGTTCAGCACATTCCATGCCGAAATACAGTCGCCAGTACTCCCTGGAGCACGTCCACGGCTCATCCCCATACACAGTAAGTGTGCTGCGCGCCCGGCCGGAGGGGGGGACGGGGGCACGGCTTCCCGGGGAGGGCCTGGCTGGCCTTGCCTGTGCACCACGTTGCTCACAGCCCCTCTGCTTTGTTTGGCACGGCGCTTCAAGGTGACGGCTCCGGTCTGGCCTAGTAACGGGCAGCGAGCTGTTAGCTGGCGGAACAGAGCAGAGCGGAACGGTTGGAAGGGACCTACAGAGCTCAGCCAGTCCAGCTGCCCGACCTCGTCGGGGCTAGCCAAGAGCTGAAGCACGTTAGTAAGGGCGTTACCCAAAGGCTGCCAGGCATCAGCCACCTCGCTGGGAACCTGGTGATTCTCCGAGAGACGTGTGATGGGGCCACGCGCTCAGATCGCACACTGAGCAAGGGTTGTCTGAATTCGACTGAGAGCAGAGATGGGTCGAAGTGGAGCATCGCTTAGCTTGCACCTGCTGACTCAGTCTTTGCTTTGGTTTTGTCACAAAATTCACTTGATGTCAGTCGGTGCTTGCTAAACATTTGCTTATATTGCCTAATTAACGTGTGACTGTGTGCAATTAGCATTATTCCTTCCCAAGAAGCTTCTGGACAGAGAGGGCGCTGTGGGTCGCGCCTGACCAGCACCCACTGAAGCCAGGTTGTGGGCGCCTCACGTGGGTGGGAGAGCAGGCGATGGCGGCTGAGGTGAGGGCATCAGCAAGGCACTGTCAGCGCGCAGCCCAGAAGAAACGAGCTCAGCGCTGGTGTGGGTGTTGCTGGAGCCTCAGCCGCGCTGTGGGGGCTGCAGGGCACGCGGCGATGCCCGGCCTTGCCCCGGTGTGCCCGGCCTGCGGGACGCGGCCTCGTGGGGCGCGGCGGCGTGGCTGCGCAGGAGGAGCCAGGCCGTGCGTGCTCTGGGCTGCCCTGCGAAGTGCTGCTGGATCCCGATGAATCCCGAGGTTTTGACTTTGCTCTCCCATCCTTCCGTGCACCTTTTGATGTGCTGCCCCGCATGACTGTTCAGTGGCCAAAGGCCACAGGGAGTCTCTTCCAAACCCGCTGGTGCTGGCGCCGAGTCCTCTTTGGGATGAGCTGCAGGCTTCTCGCTCCCAGCCTGCATCTGCTTGGCCTGCCGGAGAGGTGGGTTGGCGGGGCCGGTGCTTCCCTCTGACCTGACGGCTGCAGCGGTGCCTGCAGCGAACCCCTTCACAACACCACAGGAACCCTGCCACGACGCCACGTGAACCCTGCCGCAATGCTGCAGGAACCCTGCCGTGCCGTGCCACCGCACGGTGCCCTGGACGCAGGGAGCTGCCCTGCTTCTGGCAGCGCAGGTCGCAGCTGCTGGCGGAGGGGAGAGCTCTGGCGCGTTTGGTCGCTATTTGCTTTTGATCGCCTCTGGCCTGTGCTGATCCGTTAAATCTCCTGTCTTGACATGGGTGTTTTCATGTCAGATACTCCGCTGTGGTCTGATCTGTGTCTGCGTGCCCTGGCAGACCACGCCACCCAAATTCGGGGCCTCTCTTCTCATCTGCTCCCCCAGCTTGCCCCGCATGGGAAAGCCAGCTGGTGTTTCTTGGCCAAAGATGTGGGTTGAGGTTCCTCTTCATGCCGATCCTCTGGCAGTGCTGCAGTCCAGGAGCAAGGCTTTGCAGCTGGGAGTGCAGCAAAATAGCAGCTGTCTCCAGTTCCAGGTGACAATTCCTGCCCGTGCCGCTGCGGGGATGTCCTGTCAGGGACGTGGATTCAAGCCACCAGCTCCCGACATCAAACGCCCTGCTGTGCCGGGCTGATCCCGATGAATTTTTTAGCCGACACCCGAAATAGCTCGGCCCCATTAAAGAGCTTTCCTGCAGTCAGACCACCCTCCACGGAGGCTCTGTGTTCCCCTTCCAGCTCCCGTCTAATCCTGTGATCTCTGGTTTAAAAGTGCCTTTATTCTCGCACGCGGCAAATACTTGCACAGAACCACTGGGAGCTCTTCCAGGTATTACAGGGTTGTCCTAATTATGAGAAACACAGGTGGTCATCTTTTCTCAGGCTGAAGTGTTCGTGGCTTCCAGCACAGAACTGAGAAACAATAGCGGGCGGTTTTTAGAGCGATCTGCCAGCACGGACACTGGATCCTGACGCTGCCACGGGCCCTGAGTTGACTGTGAAAATAGCACCAAGACAGTTGGCGTGGCGTAAGAGCTTGGCGAGGCTGAGGCATGGGTGGCCCGGACTGTGACAGAGCCGAGGTCGGTCCTGTGCCGCTCATCAGGACCTGATCCCCTGTCCATGCCACGAAGCAGCAGCTCGCTCCTGTGCCCACAGGGATTCTGCGCCTGCAGAACGACCGCCACGTCCTCGTGCCACTTCCATGCTCAGGAATGCAACCGCGGGCTTGCAGAATCAGCAGCGAGCCCAAAAGTCACGTGCGGGCAGAGGCTGCAGAGCGTCCCCGCGCGTCCCCGCGCACCCAGTGGCACCTGGCGCGCAGTCGGGTGGAATTATGCTTGGTTATTCTTTAGTATTGTGTTCTGATTGAGAGGGAGCTCCCTCGTAACGCAGTCCCTGCGCTGTGGTCTCGGCTGTGCCAAACGGCGCACACGCAGGGTGACGCAGAGCTGGTGCAAGCCA
Source organism: Anseranas semipalmata (assembly GCA_013399115.1). Lineage (NCBI taxonomy): Eukaryota > Metazoa > Chordata > Aves > Anseriformes > Anseranatidae > Anseranas > Anseranas semipalmata. The sequence continues at coordinate 14,855 of VXAA01002718.1, read as the reverse complement.
AATTGCAGCACGTGCATTACAGACAAACACTGAAGGGGGACGTTCAAATACTGATCTCCAGGTATGGACCGGGGTCCTCAAGCTGCCACTCGGTGTTACCACCACGAACTGAAGCATTTTCCGACACACCTGGGTGCATCTTCTGATCCGGAGTTTGCTTTGTGGCCTGGACTGACAAATGCCGATGCACAAAGAGGAGATGGCATTCATGTTCACTTCTCAAATACTTTGCTTCTTAGCAAGATTGATACCAAAATGCAACCATTTTGTAACCAGTGGGGAAATCTCGTGTTTCGTTCATCTGTAGGTCCTAGTCATATGAATTTCAGCTTTCACTTAAGCATAAAAGAATGGAGGTTTTGAGTGGAAGGGGAAAGCTGAAACTCAGAGCTTCTCAAAGTCCAAGTGTTGAATCCAATAGTTTTACTTTTTAAATTTTACTGTTTCCAAGGAAATGAAGTTTACAGGACAGAGGCCTGCCTTATGTTTTTTTAGTAGTGCTTGGGGTTGCGACATTGTATTTTGCGTTGAGCCCACGTTGCCTTCTTCCTCGGGGGGTCAGGACTCGGAGCGATCTGGCACGTCTCCTCCCGCTCCTGTCCGTGGGTCGCTGTATGGTACGTGCCTCGTGCTTCACATCGCGAATGCTGTGATTGTCATTTCAGGCTTCTTCCCCAGCATACAGCGGCTCCAACCTGTATTCCCCGGATTCTTCAGCCAACTCTGGTCCCATCATCTCTGACGTGACGGAGCTAGCCCAGTCCAGCCCTTCAGCATCTCCCAGCGGCAGTCTTGATGAAAGGTAAGCTGGTGTCTCGTGAAGTCTGACGTTGTCTGCATGGGGAGGATGTGTTTCCTGGTGAGCTGAGCAGCCAACCATCAGTACCGCAAGCCTCTTTTGTTGAGAATCCGTGTTCTCCCCAGGGGTGGCAGCTGGAAAACGGCATGGCCCTTGGGACAGGGGACGCTGCCCAGTGCTGCGTACCTGACCAGGACCTTACCGAAAGCTGGCCTGTCCCTCCAGCGTGGCCTCGCTCAGGACGCTGCCGGCCCAGCAGACTTGTGTTTGTTTTGTTCGGCTCTCATTCTGTACTCAACCAACATCCGCTCCTCTGCCTCCGGGTCCGGTGTGAGCCTGTCCTGGAGGGGTCTCGGTTCTGCTCCCGCAAGGAAGCCGTCCTCAGTGGCATCAGCTCAGCTGGGTGAAATTGCCCACGTCCCGGGGGCAGGGTGAGCTTTGCCCTGCCCTTACCAGCTGCTGCACAGAGGAGGAGATGCAGAAAACAGCTGCAGGCCCACGTAACTGGGAGTAGCAATGACAGGTCCATCCCAAGCAGCGCAGGTGGAGGCTGAGGATCTGAGGCATGTACAGGTCAGCCAGCAGCAGGGGTTTTCACCTGCTTCAGGTTACAGGCCCTAGGAAGTGAGCGCCGCAGGTACCGCAGGTAATACACAGCCTCGTGTGCCTCTGCCACCATCACTGGGCACTGGTGGAAGCCTCTCAAAACACCCATCGATGCGACTGTTCAGCCCTTACGCCCTGCAGCCCCGCTCCCACCAAACATCGGAGGCTCTTGAACTGAGCCTCCCTGGGCCCATCTTTCTTTAGCACCTTGTGGTCTCCTTTTTGCTTCCTCTTTAATAGGTTATTCCTGGCATCGGCACTTCCCCTGGGGTGCTGAATCACCCACAAATGCCATTTATTGCCTTAATACCCTCTGCCAGGAACACTCACTCTTAAATATAGACCATATGTTTGCTTAATGGGCCTTTTCTCTGTTCTTTTGTAGTTGCTGTCCTTTCCAGTAGGACTAATTGAGCCTCTTCCACCCCCAGATCAGTGAGTTGGGGCGGGAAAGGAGTTCCATCTGCAAAACTAGGGCTGACCAAAGAAGCCACCTTCCCTTCCCATAAAAACAGAGCATCTGAAAATGTCCAGGTGCTTACGTAAAGGGTAGGGCCCAGGCTTGGTCTGCACGAAGGGGTCGCTCCGCCGGCCTTGCTGGAGCAGTCAAAATACTGCAGCTGTGGTGCGGTGGCAACCGTGTCGTGTGTGTCTCAGCGGGGACTTCAAGGAGGGGCGCACGCACTGTGCTGCTTCCGTGCTGTTAGACTAGCTCCGTGTCAAAAGCTGCATTGTTTTAGCTGCAGTGCTAAAAAGGAAAATCCCGCACCCTCCGACACAGAGCTGGCTGCAGGGCAGGTCCTGGCTTGAGCAGCCTCACGAGCCGTTAGCCGCAAGAAATGCGCCGAGATCAGAGTAACGGCGCGAGACAGCGGCGCGTCAGGGGAGCTGATTAGATCAGAGTCAGAGAAGAAATATTTGGGTGCTCTTTCAACCTCACCTTTGTAGCTGACTGTAGAGGCTCTGTTTGTGAGAAGGGCAGCAGCAGGCGTGAGGATTTTTGTCCTGTTGTGTGGAAGCAGATCTTAGAAATCAAGAATGCGCTAGTGCGCGATCCTCACCGCTCTCTTTCTCCTTCCCAAGGAGTAGTCCTGTGGTCCGTATCAAAGAAGAGCCCCCCAGCCCCTCCCGCAGCCCCCAGATAGAGGAGGCCAGCCCAGGGAACCCTCCTGCTGTCGAAACTGCTCTGTCTCCCTCCACGTTCATCGACTCCATCCTGCAGGAGAATGAACCCAGCACTACGACCGCTGCAGCTGGCAACAGCACCACACAGCCTCAGCCCCAGGAAAAGTGCCTCAGCGTTGCCTGCCTCGACAAGTAAGTGCTGCGGGGGCTGGCCGAGCGCCGGTCCTGCCCGCCGTCGCACCGCTCCGGACCGTTAAGCTTAAGGGCGCTAGCAGCCCGGGCGGCCGGCAGCTCTGGAAGCAGGGGGGTTGTTTGCCCACGGAGCTCACCCGTGGCTCTGGGCGCAGCTCTCCGCGCAGTGCCAGGGCAGGTATTTTGTTCTGTCCCCGTGCTGCTCGGGGCAGTGAGCGCAGCCCATGCCTGACCCCGTGCAGGGACTTAACCCCCCTGCACAGGGGCCCCAGCGCTGCTGCAAGGGGCCACGTGGGTGCCAAAATAAGAATGGATAAAAATGGCTGTGCTGAATACGGGCTTGTTCAAACCCTCTGCTCCTCCAGCATAGAAATGAGTCACTGTAAGATCAGCTGCGTTTCGTCTCAGGCCCAGCACATCCTCACAGTATGGAAGCTTCTGCTTTGTACTTGCAGTCCAGAGGCAGCTGATGGGCACGCAGATGCGGGCGCCTTCCCGTGTTGCCTGCTAGAAGCTTCCACCCCAGGGGCTTTACCCGTGGGTGAGGCTGGGAACAGCGCTGGGCAGCGTTCCTCCAGGAGGCTGCTCTGGCAGCGCGCTGCGGCACCGCCCCATGCCGTCCTCTGCTGCTGCCCTCCCGGCTGCCCTCCAGGCTAACACGGGAGGAAGACTTGCCTTAGCGCCCACCTGGCTCTGGCCACGGTGAACGCATTCTCCCACTCAGCCTCTTTGCTCACCGGACAGAGTTCGCGTCAGACTTAGGCTGGACTGGGTGGGTGGCGGGCTGAAAGCTGATGGGTGGCTTTTGCTAAGGATCAGGTGTGCGGTCTTACATCTTCTGTCACCACGCCATGCTCGTGTATGCAGCTGCAAGTGTCGGGATGAAAAGCTAGGAAGTTGTTTGTACGTATCAGACTGCCGAGAACTTCTCCCAGCACCAGACTGAGATCTCGACCGCTTCTCAGGTCTCGGCCACTTCCCACTCACCCAGTGTTCTGGGGAAAACAGAGTATCGGAACTGAGGTCTTCCCTCTGAATGCCAGGGCAGACTTTCCGTCCTTAATGTATGAAAGCATTTTGGGGAAGGTGCAGTTAGTTTCAAGGACCTAGAAGGCAGCAGAGAGCTCCTTGAGCCAAAAGGCTGCTGTGGACTCGCGCACTCAAGGTGGTGATGGTGCGACATGCGCTTCTCATCCAATTCCATCCTGCACTAGCCGTCGCTTTTCAGAGCTGTAGTGTCGCGGCACTACATGGGGGAGGCACAGACCTGAGGAAGAAGCCCTCGTCCTTTAACGCTGTGCAGTGGGTACAGGGACAGCCGGAGGCTCCTCGCTGCAGGACTGGAGCCTGCTGGCAGCACGAACAGAGCAGTGCTTGCTGCAGTCACGCCTCGGAGTCAGGAAGTGCCCACTCACTCCTTCCTCCTGGCCATGTGGGAGGCTTTTGTCCATAGTTTCACCTATTTATAGACCCGACGAGGGCACTGCAGTCCATCTCACCAATACCAATTGTCCTTAAAAAGAGACGGATTTTATTGTACAGCTCATCAGAAGCTGAAACTGGCCATTTAAAGGGTAGTAAAAATGAAATAAAAGTGCTGCCAAGAGTGTTTCTGAATTATTGAGGACTCTTGCAGACAGTGCAGAAGCAGGCAAAGGACACAGAAAACATTTGCCCCCTGCTCTTGTGGAGAGTGAGCTCCACGCTTCATCCTAGAGAGCTTCTTAGGGCTGTTTAAAAGAAAGGGCTTGTGCTTCCTCTTCTTTTGGTGCTCTCTTACCCCAGCATTGTGCAAGCAACACCGTGCTGCTCCCATCCATCTGCACCTCCTTTGGAGGGCGCTACAGGAGGAGGGAGCCTGGCCAGTCAGGATTCCCAGCCACGGAGCTGGGGATCACACATAACACGCGCTGTACGCGCCTCTCGGCTGCTGGCGAGTTTGCCACGTGAGTTTGTAAGAGAAGAGCTGTGGCACACTGCGAGACCCCACGGGCACGCAGCGCTAGACAGAGACGTGCCAGCAAGTCTGACTCTGCCCCGGGGAGTTCAAGGGCAAAGCGTAAGCAGCAGAGCAATGCCTGGGGCCGGGTGGTATCAGCCTGGGGCCGCAGCATCCCCGTCTCTGGTTTTGCTCACTGGGGCTGATGAGCACCGTAGCTCCTGTTACATTAGAGCAACATCGGCTCAGGAGGAGGTCGGCATTCCCAGCGTGCCATGGCCTCGGCTCCGTTCCCGATGTCTCTGGAGCGGCCCCGCGCCCGCTGGAGCAGGGAAGCGCTGGAAGCCATAGGTGCCCCAGGGGAGCTGGAATGACCAGAGTGTGAATTATGCTGCGATGCTGAACGGGAAGAAAGGATGACTCGCTAATCGCAATGCTGGCAGTGAGCTCTTTCTAATGTGCGGCATGCTGCTTATCGGGTCCCCAGGAGCGTATCAGCCCCGCTTCAGAGGCGCCCAGTGCCCCGTGCCAAGGCATGCGGTCTCCATGCGCCCATCCCGCGGGCAGAGCTCACCTCGGGGCCCGCCAGCCCCCAGCACCAGCCGAGCCGCGTGCCCTGCCCGCTGCACCGAGGTACGGCAGCGCAGCTCCGTGGGTGAGGCGTTGGTTAAATTCTGAGGAGTTTGCTCATCGCATTGAGATGCAGGTAATAAGGGAAGTGTTTACTGATGGCGGTGACTTTACGGGATGAGAGGGGTGCCCAGGCGCTGCTCCTTGACCCATGCACTGACAGCCTGCCAAGAAGTCTCAGCAATACCTGCTTTTCATCACATGAAGCATGTTTCACTTGTTCTCAAATTATTGGAGAAGAGCAGCCCAGAAGGCTACAGGTCACAGCATGTGGTGCCTCTTTGTGAGCCACACGGGCTGTTATTTAATCTACAAGACATCCTTTGTTCGAGGGAATTTCATTTGAACTGAGAATTACCTCCCCGTGACCAGCAGCATTTTAGCAGCAGGTGCCAGTGCTGAGGTTCAGGCTGCAAAGGGAGATGTTTGCCTGGAAACAATCGGTGGCGTTGCCCAAACGCTGTCCTCTGTCTGCCTGGGGACCTGCGCCAGCCACTTTACAAGAGCCAAAGCCCTCTGTGTGCTGAAAAACGTGGACGCCGCCATTATTAGCATAACGTATGTACATCCCACGGAGCAGCAGGTCGCTGCCGGTCCGGTCGGAGCTCTGTGTGCCGGCACCGGTGCCCTGCCAGAGCTGCTGCGCCCCGCTAGAGGTGGCGGTGGCAGCGCCGCCGTGCAGAAGCAGCTGGAGCGGGCCCACGTCAGCAGCAGTTCAAGAAACGCCTGACCGAGCTCGGCGGCGCCGTGCGGGATCTGTGCCGGCTCCTCGTGCTTTTGCAGGACTGTTTGTTTTCGTGTTTTTGTTGTTAATCCCCATCCTGCCAGCCTGGCACCGCTTGCCTCTTCGAAAGCACTGCAGGAGCACGGCTGCGGTGCAGCGCAGACCACGCTGCTTGAAGCGCAGGCGCATGGCCCATTGACTGTTCCTGCCATTGAACACAACCAGCGTTCATTCCTGAGCGTGCCTGATTGTGAGTCTCTGGAATCCAGTCTCCTCTTCGGTTGGTATTTTGCAGTTTGACTCGCACTCCGCAGGTGTCAGAGGTCACTCGTCTTTGCCCCGGTTCTTCCTCTTCCTCGCTCCGTTGCAGACCTCAGCCAGTGTTAGCGTTTCAATAGCTGCCGTCCCCAGGCAGTGCGATTCTGGGCAAGAGAGCAGGGGAACGCTGCGGTGGGCAGGAGCTGCCAGTGCCTTGAAGTCAGCAGCCCTAGCAGTCGTGGCATTATAGGTAGTAAGTACCTATACTTCAGTGATGAAAAGGCTCGCTCTGAAATTTGGCACTGAGTGGCAGACTTCTTGGCCAGCTCAACACAGCAACTGAAAATCTGGAGGCTCAACTGCTTCTCATCCTTTTAGGTGGTCTTGGCAGGGAAGGGAGGGAAATCTGCACTGCCGTTGTCCGTGCTGTACCTGCTTTTGATGAATGGAAACTCCAGCCCTGAGCGCCGCTGGCTTGGTAGCTCTTGCCAGCACAAAATTCACACACCTCGGTAACGCAGCGTTGCGTTGAAAAGCGATGGGAGCTCAGGGCTTAAATGACTTTTCTGATGCACTCTCTGTTTTTGTGATAACGGCAGGACAAGGAAACTTGCCGCTGCAAACCTGCCTGCGCACCCAGATGCTGTTGTGATGAGGCTTTTCCATAACGACAAACATCCCAGCCCAGGACAGAGAGCCATCCAGGCCAGTGTCCTGTCTCCCACGGTGGCTGATAGCAGAAGCCTGGGAAAAACTGTCTGAAGTATTGCCCTTAACTACTTCGAGTTAAGGTGGAGAGTAATTCAAAAGACAAATGTAATCGGTCTTGAGCTAAAATGCATTCCTAAATTAGTGTCTCACCTCCCCCAAGGGCTGTCAGAGGCAGTCCTTGCGGGAGTTGTTGCTCACTGCTCTGGTTATTATTTGCCTGCTGGTGGGCCCTGGGCCCTGCTGTCCTACACCCCGGGCCCCTTTCCCAGGTGCAAACACATCACGAGATGATGACCTGGGCAGAGCGCGGGGTCCAGAGGACTGCTTTTTTCCTGCATAAATGAGGTAATCGGTGCAAGGCTGCTCCGTCGTCTTGCTTTCAGAAATTGGAACATTTGAAAAGAAAAGCAACAGGGGGAACAAAAGCAGCTCTGTGCATCCTGAGCGCTTTGAATTCGGAGCGCTGGGGTAGTGCATCACCCAGGAGCGTCTGGCGTCGGCCACTTGCTCCTCGGGAGCAGCCCGCAGCCCGTCGCTGCTCAGGCTGGGGATTGGGGTCCAGGCCGGGGGCCCTGCGCGCTGCTCCGTGTTGGAGACCCGCCAGGCGTGCACCGGAGCCCAGCTCCTGCCTGGGAGCGCTTCCTGCTGCCTCCATCCATCGCAGCGCTCGCGTGGCTTCCCCAGCGGCGGCAGCGGTACGAGACGTCTCCCTGCTGGGGGAGGGAGCGTACCGGAGCCGGAGGCAGGGCCACGGAGAGCAGATCTGTTGAGTAAGAAGGTGCTATTTTTACACAGCTACTTCTCAGGCTGTAAAACAGCCCACACAGCAAGAGACCACACCGCGCAAGCTGACTCGCATCACTTCATCAGATGGAAACGCAGGCAGCAAGGGTCCCGCGAGGGCACGGGGCGCTGGGGCTGCCCCGGAGCCGTGGGGCTGCCTGAGCAGGCATGCTGCGCGGCTGGCGTCGGCTGCTCCTCGAGGTCTGGGCAGGCAGCGAGCAGAGCTGGGCTTGGGGCGCCCGCAGCACTGGGTTATGCTGGGGGTGCGGACACGGAGAGCAGAGCCGGGACGTGTCTGTAAGCAGCATCCAAAGGCTGCGCTGGGCGCGGGGTTACTCCTTTCCTCCAGAGCCTCCAGTCTTTCCCTGCACATCCACATACCTGGGGACAGGCAAAGTCACTGTGTGCCAGTGTCATCAGTCCCGTATCTGCCACATTTTCCAGCCCTTCTGCCGTTACTTTGTACAGCTGCGTGATATACAGTGACTCGGGGGCCTTGCACTGTGGGTCCCGTCTCCCCCCGGCTGGCGCAGCCCCAGTGGGAGCTGACCCATTGCAGGCCAGCACTGAGAACGGGCTCAGAGGCCCCTTCCGCAGAGAAGCAGGGAGGCTTGCGCCAGAGGGCTGCAGTTTGTTCCTAGCCTGATCCCAGCACCACTTCTTGCACCATCTGGATCTCGCCCCTGCCTGTACTCCGTGCCCCAAGGGATGGAGGACGGGCTCGTCACAGGCAGCGCGTGGTGCTGAGGGTGCCTGGGCTGGGGCTCAGCCTTGCTGCTGGACGTTTCTCGTTGTGGGGTTGCTGACAGTGTCTTAATCTGTCAGAGCATCTCAGGTGCTGTGCAGCAAGGACTTTGGAAGTCATTTAAAAGCACAGACTTGGATAAGTAATTTATTTGCAGTGCGTTCGTGGATTTCAGTTCTGAAAAAGAGTTACGGATCTCTGCAGGTCCCTCTTGCGTGCGTGGGAGACGTGAGGCAGGGATGCGTTCACGGGCTGTGTCTGCAGCCAGCGTCCCTGTGGCCCCAGGCGCGCCATTCCCACGGGTGTTGCCGTTGCTCTGGCAGCTCGCTCGCCTTCTGAGCCGCGATGTGACCTTGCAGCCTCTTTGCGCTTTTAGCAGCAATGGCAAAATAGTCTCGATGTCGTAATCCTCACGGTGCTGCTGTAGGATGGGAGCATGTACAAGGACCTCGCCCCAGAGCTGCGGTGTGGCAAGCCGCGGTGGCTCCTGCGTGGCGCCCGTGGCACAGACAAACGCCACAGCCCGGACAGACCCTTGAAGAGGACGGGTGGCTTCCTGGCGTTTTCTAATTGGTGTGAGCCCGGGAACGGCTGTGTCAGCGTTTGCCTCCTGCCCGCGCCTCTCCGACATCTTCCCCCTCAGCTGCCAGTGCCACGGGAGCACCTCCAGTGGCCCGGAGGAGCCTGTTGGGGACAGAGGACGTGCTCGCTCGGACGTGGGGCCGTGCCAGACCAAGTGGCGGCATGATGAGCTGAGCCTGCTGCTGCCAGCGCTGCCAAGTTCAGGGGCCTTTCAGCAGGGCCGTGGGTCTCTGCCTGGTCTTCAGGGAGCCTCGTGGGCTTTCTGGTGGCCCCGTGAGGCTTACATCATCCACTGTTCTGCTGTCCTGAAGCACCCTGAGCATAAAAGCCACCAGCGCCGTCAAACGAGAGACGAGCACATGGGGTCAGTGCCTCCACTTCACCTGCAGCTCGCGCTGCCTTCCCGCAACCCAGCGGACGTCCCCTGGCACCCCACCTCGCAGTCCTGGGCTCTACCATCCCCTTCGGTCTGCAGCCTCGCCCCAGAGGGAACAAACCCTGGCCTGGCTCCTGGCTGGGCACCTCAGTGTCCGTCCGTCCCCCCAAAGCGTCTGGTGTGCAGGTGACCGCAGAGGGAGCCTGGCTTTGGCAGGACGCCGGCTCCCTGTGGCTGAGGTAGCTGAGACGAATTGCGCTGCCAGCCCTTGTCCCGGGCTCGCTGTTTGCCAGCAAGGGAGCTGGGATCTGGGGGGAGCTCGGCACGTCCGCTCCCATGCCAGGAGCCCTGCAGGGACATGCGCAGGTCAGGGTGCGGGGCGAAGGTTGTGCCCCCACATACAAGGAACCAACGTACAAGGAAGCAGCTCCAGTTCCCTCCACTGTTACTAGAAACTGCGTCTCCTGGTGAACAAATGCAGCTTCCCCAGTGCCAGTCCCGGTGCGAAGGTTGTTCCTGGCCAGCAGCGGTACCTTTGCACCTTCTTCCCAAAAGCAAGTTGTTGCAGGGAGGTTGGTTTGTTACCCTTCCTTTGTCACGTATCAGCAGCTGGGATGTGACCAGCAGAGGCAGTCCTTGCATTTGGACTGAAGAAGGGGTCCGGGGCTGCTGACTGTAAAGGCAGAGCCGTGCCGAGACCCCTGCCAGCCCTCGGGGCGGGTGGTTCCCAGGCACCCCGAGCACAGCGCCTGTGTGGCTCGCAGGAGCCCCGGGGTTTGTGAGAAATTCTGTGTCTCGGTTGCTCCCCGGTTGCTTCGGACCTCGGGAGGCTGAGTCCTGGCGGGGTCTCTGAGCAGGGCCAGGAGACCAGGGGGGAGCGGGCACGGCTGCAGCGCTGTGCTGGGGCCCCCAAGCTCGTGGTGGCTGCAGCCAGCACCTGCACCAAGCCGCTGCCCAGCCGCTGCCCCGCGCGGCTGCAGGACGGCCGCGCTCGGGCTCACCGAGCCCCGGGCTCCTCAGCGCTGACCGTCTGCGCTCTCTTCCGCACAGGAATGAGCTCAACGACCATCTGGATACCATCGACTCCAACCTGGACAACCTTCAGACGATGCTGACCACACACGGCTTCAGCGTGGACACGAGCGCGCTATTAGACGTGAGTATCCGCTCGCTGCCGCGGTGCTCGCGGGAGCCAGGCCCCAGCTGCGCCTCGCCACACCGCGTGCGCGGCTCGCGGCGGCAGATGGACCGCGGTAGCTTCAGCCGTGAATTTCCACAGCGCGCCTGGGTTTGCTTTCCTTCCCCGCACTAATCATTCTTTCCTTTGGCAGCTGTTTAGCCCCTCAATGACGGTTACAGACATGAACCTCCCCGACCTGGACAGCAGCCTTGCCAGTGTGAGTAGCTGTTACAAATCCCTCCGTGCGCACGCAGCTGCCAGAATGAAGTGCGTCCTGCTGCTCCGCGGCGGCCCCGCCGTGCGGTCGGGGGAGGCTCTGACAGGCTCCGAGGCGTCCGGGCTGTCCCAGCCCGCAGGGAGGGGAGGCGGGAGAGGAGGAGCGCGGAGCCCTGCGCGGGTCGGGGGCCGCCGGGGGGAAATCATTCAATTAGCACCGCGGCTTGCTCTGAGCAGCTCGTACGGCGAGCAGGGCTGCTTCATCATTCATACTCGGTTAATTAGGTGCTGAGACATCCATCCCTCATGTGAGCTCTGCCCCCTGAACGTGGAAGTGCACTGAAGCCTGTAGAGCTGCATGTGGTTTCCATAAACCCTCCTTTTGCCTTTCTTAAATCATCAGGAGGTTTTCTCTAGGCAAACTCCATCGTGTGCTGCATTATTTATTTTATTTGCTTGCGTGTCATCAGCGCTGAGTGCCGTGCAGGGCACCCATGCAGGCTCTCTGTGCAAGAGCTGGTGTGGCCTGACAAGGTGATGTTTTCATCAGATAACGATTGGTCAAACGCGGCGTTCCGTGGCTGCACTGAGCAGGTGCTTGGAGCGGCAGGGTGTGGGGCTGCAGCGCTGGCCGGCCTCCGGCCCGGGACACAGATCAGTATTTGCGTGACATGGAGCAGCTCCGTGACAAAAACGGAGAGGGAACCCGAGGTAAACTGAGGCCTGGATGCTGCTGTGAGCACAGGGAGCGAGTCTGGTCCGGGTCAGCAGGGCGCTCCTTGTGCAGATGGTGCAGGGAGCACGAGGCTCTCAGCTGGTCTCGCACCCCTTCTCTTCCCTGCTTCTTTTGTATTAATCTGGAAAAGGGCAAAAAGTTCTTGTTTTTTTTTTTTTTCCCCCAGTGCAGAACAGGAAACATCTTGAAGGATTTTGCAAAACAGGAAAGCCAAAATCTAGTCTCTGTTTTGGGGACATGGTGAGCCCACAGGTGATTGCAAGCGTGCTCCTGGGCTGGCTGTGAAGGTGTCGGTGCTGGGGAGCACGGGCAGCACCTCTCTAACACCCCTGTCCACAGCACGCCTTTGTCACCCCGCGGCTTTTCCCGCAGCAGAGCAATCCCTTCTGGGATGTGCCTTTCCCTGCAGGCAATGCGTCTGGGATTTGGTAAAATACGGGAAAGGGTTCGGCAGTTAATAATTCTGCAGCATCTCTGACGCGGGTCTCTCGCTGGACATTTCTGCACCTTTTTGCTTCTTCCCGCTGCACAGTGCAGTGATGCAGACGCCCGATGGCTGTTTGCAGGGAAAAGGGACGAGGGGGGAGCGCGCAGATGCAGAGTTCCATGGGACGCGCGCAGGCGCCTGCCCCGCGGAGCTCAGCCGAGCTTCCTGCTGCTGGCTCGGGCACTGCAGCGGCTGCGAGGTGGAGCCGGTGGCGAGCTTGGCCCTGGCCGGGCAGGGAGAGCAGCACAAGGGGTGAGCAGCAGAGATTGGGTAATTCAGAAGCAAGTTTGTGTCGTTGAGCTGATAGTTGCACCGCAGAAAATCCAGAAGCATGATTTACTAAAGGAGCCCTAACCTGTATCCTTCAAAATTCGCATCTCAGCTCTCCAGCTCGGGTGCGGCGCTCGGATCGAGCTCACCTGGGGACGATTTGTCTCTTCTGTGTCGCACCAGGGGTGCTGTGCTGGCTGTGCCCTCAGCAGCCATCGCAGCATCAGCCCCCGGGCTGGGGGCGAGCTGGGGCAGCCGGGCCGCATGGACCCGCGTGGTCACGGGCGCTCCGCTCTCCCTTGCTGCCGGCTGCCACGCGGTAACGAAACGTGCTTGGTACACGTTTAAATACGCACTCAGGTGACTTTGTGCGAAAGCGGCTGCTGTGGTAGCCGCAGGGCTGTTGGGTGACGGTGGCTCCAGGAGGGCTGGTGCGGGAGCGTTGTCCAGTGCTCCCAGCCCAGGGCTGCCCATGGGACCGGGCTGCAGAGCAGGGACGTGGCCTCAGCCACAGCCTGGGCCACTTGCGCCTTACCGGGACCTGCAGCCCTCCTGCACCCTGGTAGCAGCGAGGCTTTCCCTAAAAGGACTCGTCACAGTGCCCTGAAGGCTTTCCCTGCGCTTCCAGACCAGAAAGGCCTCCTGCTGTGGTACAGGCGGCATTGCAGAGCAGGACCTCTGCGCGCGGAGAGGGCTCTGAAACCCGGGTTGTGCCTGCGAGCTGGGAACCAGGCCGTGTGCACCGGCTGCGTCCCGTGCGGGGTCGCTGGCGACCTCCTGAGCTGTGGATGTTCGTGAGCCCTGGGCACGTCTCTGTCTGACTTAGTGGGGCTTCGAGGCTGTAAAGCACTGCTTGCCTTGTGCGGTCGTGCTAGGTCAGTGCCGAGGTGCGCAGAGAGGACCCCCTGCTCTGTTGGCGTGGACCCACGCACGTCTGGCCCACGCCGAGCACTGACCAGCCCAACTTCTCTCCCTGCAGATTCAGGACCTCCTTTCGTCCCAGGAACAGCAGAAACCTACTGAGACAGAGGCCAGCACAGCAGACACAGGTACAAGGTGGCCGTCCTGGCATTTAGTGACTCAGTCACAAGACCTGGGGCTGTGGCAAAACCCTTTCTGCTCCCAAAAGCATGCTTGGCCAAGATTGGGATTGCTTAGCCTGGAAAAGAGAAGGGATGGGGGGGGGATGTTAGCGATATGTGTAAGTCCCAGGTGGGAGGGAATGAGGAAGGGGGAGCCGGGCTCTTCTCAGCGGTGCCCAGGGACAGAACAAGAGGCCATGCACACAAGTTAAAGCATGTGGAATTCCATCTGGACACAAGGAAGTGCTTTTTTACTGTGAGGGCGGCCAAACTCTGGCACAGGCTGCCCAGAGAGGCTGGGGGGTCTCCACCCTTGGAGATGCCCAGAACCCAACGGGACACGGTCCTGGGCAGCCGGCTGCCATTGTCTGTGCTCGAGCAGAACTTGGAGCAGACGAGCATGAAGTCCCTCCAGCCTTGGCTCTTTGGGGACTTCTGTCTCCGTGGCTTTGTGTGGGCTGTCACAGTGCTGCTCTTCATTCATGGCAGCTACCCCAGCACCCGGCTGTGGGTCCACATCTCAGCGCCCGGCCGGGGTGCGCTCCAGCTGCTGTCGGTGTCCGTGGAGGCGCACGGAAGCCCCCGGTCACCTGGAGCCAGGGTGAGCAAGTCCCAGGGCACGGGCTGGGAACGAAGCCCTGCTGAGGTCCAGTTCTGCTCCTCACTGCTCTTCCAGAAGCCCTTGCCTGAGCCCTGGCATCGGCGGTGAGGGCCCTGCGCCGCTTCATCGAGCGAGGAAGCGCTCGATGACATTGGTGTTTGAAGGGCGCAGCCTCGTCGCGCTCACTCCATGCAGCGTTCCAGCTCCGCGCGGCGTTCCGGCTCCGCGCAGAAGGGCGCTGCCTAGCGCGGACTCTCTCTTTGCAGGAAAGCAGCTGGTGCACTACATGGCCCAGCCCCTCTTCCTGGTGGACTCGAGCGCCGTCGACATGGGGAGCGGAGACCTGCCGATATTCTTCGAGCTGGGGGAAGGGCCGTACTTTGCCGATGGGGATGAGTACGCGGAGGATCCCACCATCTCGCTCTTGTCGGGGACTGAGCAGTCCAAACCCAAGGACCCTGCAGTATCCTAAGGCTGAGGGCAGGGCGAGAGAGAGGAAGAGAAAGGATGCGCACGAAAGGGAAATCCAGCCGCCAGCCTCCTTGCTTTGCACAGACATTGACAGCTCTACACACCCTCTGGTTCATGTTTGCTTCCCCCGGCACTGTGAGGATTTCATTTGTGTGTGTGCTTAATGAGGTGTTTTGAAACCTGCTTTAGATTCTAGCCACCCAGCGCTCCTCCAGTTCGGCAGTCGTCGGGGGCCGAGCGGTGCAAGAGACCCCGGTGGCATGGCCGTGCCCAGCCCGCGTGGCGCTGAGCGGGCGGGAGAGCTGGGCGGCCCCAGCAGCAGCCACCGCGCGACCGCGGGCA
>VXAA01002716.1:42902-57111 GCA_013399115.1 Anseranas semipalmata | reverse complement strand
TCAGTCTGACCTCGGTGCCGGGGGAGGTTATAGAGCAGGTCATTTTGGGCTCCATCATGTTGCACATGCAGGACAATCAGGCAATCAGGCCCAGTCAGAATGGCTTTAAGAACGGTAGGTCCTGCTTGACTAACCTGATCTTGTTCTATGACAAGATGATACTCTTAGTGGATGAGGGAAAGGCTGTGGATGCTGTCTATCTAGACTTTAGTAAAGCTTTTGACACTGTTTCCCACAGCATTGTCCTGGAAAAATTCCAGGTCACTTCTCCCAAGCAACAAGTGATAGGACAAGAGGCAATGGCCTCATATTGCGCCACAGGGGGTTTAGGTTGGATATAAGGAAAAAATTTTTCACTGAAGGGGTTGTGAGACATTGGAACCAGGGAAGTGGTTGAGTCACCATCTCTAGAGGTATTTAAAAGACGTGTAGATGCAATGCTTAGGGACATGGTTTAGCGGTAGACTTGGCAGTGCTAGGTTAATAGTTGGACTTGATGATCTTAGGGGTCTTTTCCAACCTAAATAATTCTATGATTCTGTGATTCTGTAACTGTGAAAGAACTGGGTTCCTTGAAAGTTTCAGGTTATGGCATTCAAAACCATAGTTTCAGATATTTTCAGGGAAAAGATGGTTCTGTAGTGTGGGAAGGCAACTGATAGACATCATTTTGATAATCCCCCAAAATATTGGCTGCAATTTTCTCTACAGAGAATCATAAGGGTTGTGGTCAGCAGCACAGTCTAATTGGAGGCCTGTAGCTAGTGGTGTCACCCAGGGGTCGGTACTGGGTCCAGTCTTGTTCAACTTATTCATCAATGATGTGGATGATGGAAAAGAGTGCACCCTCAGCAAGTTTGCAGGTGACACAAAACTGTGAGGAGTGGCTGATACACCAGAGCGCTGTGCTGCCACTCGGAGGGACCTGGACAGTTTGGAGAGTTGGGCAGTGAGGAATCTCATGAAGTTCAACAAAGGCAAGTGCAGGGTCCTGCACCTAGGGCAGAATAACCCCATGCACCAGTACAGGTTGGGAGCTGACCTGATGGAAAGCAGCCCTGCAGAGAAGGACCAGGGAGTCCTGGTAGACAGCAGGTTAACCATGAGCCAGCATTGTACCCGTGTGGCCAAGAAGGCCAATGGTATCCTGGGGTGCATTAGGAGGAGTGTTGCCAGCAGGTTGAGGGAGGTGATCCTCCCCCTCTACTCAGCCCTGGTGAGGCCACAATTGGAGGATTGTGTCCAGTTCTGGGCTCCTCAGTAGAGAAGGGACATGGAGCTCCTGGAGCGGGTCCAGCGGAGGGCTACGAAGATGATGAGGGGACTGGAGCATCTCTCATACGAGGAGAGGCTGAGAGAGATGGGCCTGTTTAGCTTGGAGAAGAGAAGGCTGAGAGGGGATCTTATCAATGTGTACAAACAGCTGAAGGGAGGGTGTCAAGAGGATGGGGCCGGACTCTCTTCAGTGGAGCCCAGCAACACGACAAGACGCAACGGGCACAAACTGAAACACAGGGAGTTCCAGCTGAATATGAGAAAACATTTCTTTACTGTGAGGGTGACAGAGCACTGGAACAGGTTGCCCAGAGAGGCTGTGGAGTCTCCTTCTTTGGAGATATTTAAAACCTGCCTGGATGCCATCCTATGCAACGTGCTCTAGGTGACCCTGCTTGGCAGGGGGGTTGGACCAGATGATCTCCAGAGGTCCCTTCCAACCTCAACCATTCTGCGATCCTGTGATAAAGAAAGCATGCATTTTTCAGAAACGCAGAGAGTAGAGAAAATTTCTTTCTGATTCCAGTAAAGGACAATTAACTGTGACTTATCCAAGACTGCATTGTGGCTTCCAAAGTCCTTTAGGAGGCAAGTAAAAAAATTGTTTGTTTGTTTGTTTGTTTATAAGAAGAAGGCAAACTACAAAAGTTCTTCCACCTTCTTCTCAGCTTTTCTTTGGGCCTTTATGTTTCAAGAGGTATTTTAGCTAAAATTGTACTATAGAAAATAAATCAATGATACTTTGTGAATACCACAGGTAGAGTTCTTTCAGCTGTTATTCTGTTGCTGGAGTTAGCTGTTGTTAGGAAGACCTTTTTCTATCATGTACTAGTTTTTCCATTCTTGGAGTCGTGTAGAAAGGCAGAAGTTGCAATACTTGGGGTGACAGTGAAGGCTATGTCTTTTGAATTGTACCTAAACTGCAACAAGAGAAATGCAATTTTTATGAGACAAGAATCACCATTTAGCTATTTGTTTATTTTTTAAATGAAAAGAATTGCAGTTTGTGCAAAATTTCTCATAGCCTACATAGTTTAGCCTATTCATCTGTACAAATGTTATGCTCAGGACACTGAATGATGAAACAATACCAACTTCCTTGTTCTGTTCAGAAATCACGGCAAAGTATTTTGAAAAGATCTATGTAAGAAAAAAAAAAGAACACTGATAAAAATGTATAAATATTTTGGTTAAGTTCTCTGACACTCCATGAAAGGGGAAAAAAAGAAGGAAAAAAAAAAAAGCATATCTATTCAAAAGAAAAATTTTCAGGGAAATATCCCCGGGAAAAAAAAAAAAAAAAAAAACACATTGCCTAGGAAAAGGAATGGAAAATTCATCAATAGAGTTTTAGTTTATAGTCCTGTTACTATGGTTTGTGATTAGTTCCTTTCAGGCTATTCACAGTCATAATTTGCCAGAGATGATTCAAAGGCACATTTGCTACAGCCTTGCTACGGAGTTTTAATTCCAAGTCAATGCACCATCATTTGGAGGAAAAAAAAAAAAAAAAAAAAAAAAAAAGAATTATAACAACAAGTCCATAGGGTTCAAGTACGTTTGCAGTTTTACTCCTATTAATTCAAACTTTTGTGAGCATTAGCTTATGACCAAATGACTGTTTGCAGGACTGGCATTACAGAGTTAGATCCACACAAAGATTAAAAGAAAATAAACCCAGATTATTATTCCTACTCCTCTACTATTTTCTACTTTTTTCTGCTATTATTTTCTATTTTCAGGCCCTTTAAGTTTTAAGACCCTTTGGGACTTACATTATCTAGAGAGACTTTGATACTTAAGAGAGAAATTCCTGCAAAATCTGTGCTGGCAGAGTTATTCAGCAATGGAAAGAGGGTGTGTATTGCAGGAAGTCCCTAACATGGTCTTTGTTTTGGGGTACAAGGTAGAAACTGTTTCACACTGGTTCCTAAACTTTAACTTTCTCATGAAGTTAGGAGTTTTTGTCAGTATTTTGATGTACAAAAGGGTGGAACAGTAAGAATTGCAGTCTTTGTGATTTAATAGTTCACTATGAGAGTACTCATGTATGATGTATTAATCTGAGATTCAATTTTCCCCTCTCACTGAACATCTGTTAGTCTCTCCTGATTACACATCCACCTCATAGGCTAACAGGAATGCAGGATAAATAAATGTGTCTTCTTCTATCTGCAGGAGCTTCACTTTGCATTAAATAATTAAAAGTTAATTAGTAGAAGAAAAAGAACATTAATGAGCATGACTTTTCTAGTGGTTATGACTTTGATGTGGGACATGTAACACCCATCTCTGTACTGACATATTTATTACAAAATGTCTCAGTGGTCATTAGAACAATGATTTAAATGTAAATCTCTCCTCTATCAGCCTACATTCTTAGTGAAAAAACTAACTGATTTTGCTTGTTTCTTTACTCTGAATATTGAACATTTATGTGATTATAAGCATGGCAAAGCGTCTCAAATTTAACCATGTTTGTCTTAATTCTGATGGATAAAATGAGAATTATAAAGTAATGAAATTAAAATATGTTTTTAATAATACTGTTTATAAATGGACATCCATGATTTATTTTTTTTTAGAATAAGAGACAAAAGGCAAAAAGTGAGTGTGAGAGTGATTTTTTCTGCAGTTACATTTACATCTGGTTCTGAACTCAGGCCTCAGAAATTTGGGCCTAATTTTTAAAACTTATTATATACACTAATATTCCACTATTCCATATTAACTATGCACTCAACTTTCTCCATCTTCACAATAAATTATTGACATGTTTTCTTAAAAGTGGAAAACTAATTATTTCTAAAAATATCCTTAGGGAAAATAAAGACAGATTAGCGCAGAATATGTAGACAAATGTTACGGTATAGTCCTATTGCAAGAACCTTATTTTTCACCTGTGCTGGGTCTACATGGAGGAAAGAAGTTAATTGAAAAGAATTAACTCACTTGTGAGAATGATAGCCTCTATTGGCCTTTCACATGAGCTAGGCAAGATCAGATGTTCTTTCTTGCAGTGTGAATAGTAGCAGGCTGGGATTTTTTATGTTAGCACAACGCACGACATAGAATCATAAAATCATAGAATGTCCCAAGTTGGAAGGGATCTACAAGGATCATCGAGTCCAACTCCACACAGGAGTACCTAAAAATCAAAGAATAAGTCTGAGAGCATTGTCCAAATGCTTTGAACTCCAGCAGGCTTGGTGTCATGACCACTTCCCTGGGGAGCCTGTTCCAGTGCCCAACCACCCTCTCAAAGAAGAACTTTTTTCCTAATATCCAGTGTGAACCTCCCCAGATGCAGCTTCATGCTGTTCCCTTGGGTGCTCTCACTGGTCACCAGAGAGAAGAGATAGGCACCTCCCCTTCCACTCCCCCTCGTGAGGAAGCTGTAGACCATGATGAGGTCACCCCTCAGCCTTCTCCTTTCTAAGCTGAACAAACCAAGTGACCTCATCCATTCCTCATATGTCTTCCAATCTAGATCCTTCACCATCTTTGTAGCCCTCTTTTGGACATTCTCTAACAATTTTATGTCCTTCTTATATTGTGGTGCCCAGAACTGCATACAGTACTTGAGGTGAGACTGAACCATCACAGAGTAGAGCAGGACAATCACTTCCCTTGACTGGAAAGCAGTGCTGTGGTTGATGCACCCCAGGATACTTTTGGCTGCCAGGGCACACTGTTGACTTATGTTAACTTGACATGCTCATTTCATTCCCCCCGGTCTGTACATATAGCCAGGATTGCCCTATTCCAGGTGCAGAATATAACACTTGCTCTTGTTAAATTTCATACAACTGGTGGCTGCCCAGCCCTCTAATTTGTCAAGATCTCTTTGCAAGGCCTCTCCGCACTTGAGGGAGTTAACAGGTCCTCCTAATTTAGTATCATCTGCAAAGTTACTTAGAATACCTTCAAGTCTTGTATCCAGATCATTTATAAAAACATTGAAGAGAACTAGCCCCAGAATGGAGCCCTGTGTGACTGGTCACCCAGGGTGAAAGCCCACTAGTGACTGGTCACCAACCTGATGTAACCCTGATTTACTACAACCCTTTGAGCCCAAACCATCAAGCCAATTGTTCATCCACCGTATTAGGTATTTGTCTGTCTGTATGCTGGATGTTTTGTCTAGAAGGATACTGTAAGAAACAGTATCGAAAGCTTTGCTGAAATCCAAAAAGATAATATTAACTGGCTTCCCTTGGTCAACTAGATGGATAACTGTGTTGTAAAAGGAAATGAAGTTAATTAAGCAGATCTTCCCCCAACCCCGCACCCTGTGAATCTGCGTTGGCTATGACCAATGGCTGCGTTGTTTTTCAAGTACAAAGGACTCTAGCTGAAATATAACTCCATACCTGAAGAGAAAAAGATCAAAATTCAAATTCAAGATTGAGGTGATCCAGAGATTTTACATGCATATGCAAGACAGTTTTAGGCATTTCTTTTAAACCCAGAGCCTGGGCAAGCTCTTAGGTAGAGAGCGGGATTGGGTGAGGAAAGATTTTATTACACTTTTGATTGTCTGGTGCTTGTTTCTCATTACTCAGTATGTTGCCGTTTGCTTTTCCGACACCAACACGTCTTGTGGAGATTGTGATTTCTCACACACAAGTTATACTTGAAGGCTTGGTAGTGACACCAAGGGAGGATTCATGGTATATGCTCTTGGGCTACTTTGGTTTGCCTCCAAGGAGAGACTCAGATAGTAACTTTGTCACTCTGTTGAGAAGAGACACAATTCAAGACAATTATGCTAACTGTTCCATAATGAAGCACTCTTTCCTCCTCTCTTCCCTTACTGGAAGTGAACTCTAACCATAGTTTTAAATAGATTGCTATATCTATTTAGTCCAACTCTCTTGATGTGTAATTAGGCTTAGTTCCTGTACAGCTCAGTTATCTTCTAGAAACATGACTTAAGAATTACAGTTGTGCACTACTGACAGACAAATAAGACTTGATTGACAGTTTATTAAGTCCTGAAAGTTGCAAAAGCACAAAAGGATGAACAACTGAAGTCAGAAATATATTTAAACTTAGAGAAAGTAAGAGAGGTAAACACAGTAGTAATTGGGAAAGATGACCTCCAAATGTCCTGATGGTCAAGTAGAAAGTTAGTTTTCCAGCCATATATAAGGGTACTTCATTACAGTCCATGGTAGTCAATGTTTGAATGCCTGTTTCCTTTCACACACTGTACTCATCCTTCGCAGACTATCATTCTTTTACCATATGAGTGTTTCCAAGGACATTATGGCTGTTTAGATAAGCCCTTGATTTAATTTGTATTTTCTTTGACTTATCTGGCCGCAGGTGTGATGGTGTTCTCCCCTCCACAGACACACTTCTCGCCTTCGGTCTGGCCATTGCCTTGCTCAAATACTAGCATTATTTGAACCCAAAGCCTTGCTCAGGCAGATAGTGACCACAATATCGATTCAACCTGGATGTAAGGGAAACTGACAGACATCTTGCTCAGCAGCTGAGGGCCAATAAAGCACACGCCAAAACAACAACAACAACAACATCAACAACAAAAGCAATATGATTATTAGTTCATCATCTTAACCTATAAATAGTGAGCAGGCGAAGAGCCCTTTGAGCTCTTCTGCACAGCAGCTGGCTGCATGACAGGATCTCCCCTTGAGTAAGGGTGCCTCTCAAGGCAGAGATGCCTGCTGCAGAAATCCCTTACTCCTTGTGAGAGATTCCTTGCTGCAACAGATCCCCAGTAAATGATTAATAGCTTGCTAAACTTTGTAAGCTTCACTAAGATTATATCTTAGATTGATTGTGCACATATAAACCTTTAGACATAAACCATTGACCAAGTGTGGGACAAGGAGTGGATTCAGCCATACCTAGGCTCCTTATGTCTTTGGTTCAAGGAGTTTAGAAAGCAAGGGGGTACATCGTGACTCAATGGGAGGGTGTCCCTGACACATCTGACTTATTCTGTCCTCTATGCAGTAAATAATCAAGTGCACCTTGCCATCTCAAATCTTGCTAAGTTGCTATCTTATTTACAATTAAGCTTTTTTAGACCACTACATTATATCAATAAATATATTCCTGCTTTTCTCTTATCAGTGCAGTATATAGTTTCATCTGTGACAATGGGATCAAGCCTTTAGTCAGCTATCTGCATACTATATGAGATAAAAACTTACTGTGGAAAAAAAACTACTGTGCATGTGTATCTATCATCAGCTGTAGAAAGGAAAAATATTTTTGAATCAAGCAGTATTTATATGACAAAACAGCAAAATTACAAGCTAATTCAAACCTCTAAGACATAAAATAATCTAAATCATCAGTCTAAATATATATTTTTTTAATTGAGCTGAAAATCAAGGGCTAGCTAGTTCTTATTCCATATTACAAGGACCAACTATAAAATGAATGAAACTATAGCGAGGAATATTTAAAATATCTGAGTATATATCTGCATTAGTCAGTTAACTAGCTAGTTAAATACATGGATGTAATATATATAATATACAGAGGTATTCATGTATGTAATTAGGTAGATACTTATCTAACTTTCCTATAAAGACTTCTAATGCTGGTGACAACAGAAAACTTTCTATTTTCCTCTTTTGTCCAAGAAAAGGAAAGACATTGCAAGCTTTAAAAAAGAAGAAAGACAATAGTTTCATCAAGAAACAGCATGACAGCCACAAATACAAACCATTCCTTTGTAAATACACACCACTGGATAATTTGCATGTATCTTTATAGCTGTTTCTTTAAGAAAAGTCCAGCTACTTCTACACATATTTTCCTTTAGATTTCTCTTTGTTGCAGGTTTGGAATATGATAGAACTGTTTGCTTCAAGCTATACTTACATACGGTGTTTGCAGGTTTAGAAAAAGTGTTTTAAGAATGTCTTTTTGTCTTTTAACTGCTTGAAACACTTTACAGGGATAAATGAGGTTTTTTTTTCCTTATTTTGGCCTGAATCCAGTTTGTGTGGTATCCTTGGTTTCCATAATATGTACAGTGGGCTACCAACACTGCTAACAAAGCTGTGTTTAGGCATATTTTTGCAGTCACAAGAGATTCTGCCATACAGTAATCATCAAATTACTTCAGAAGGGCTAATCTTCTTACTATTTATCCTCAACAGTAATTGTCTGTGTTTCCCAAAATCTCATTTTAATGCTGAATTGAAAAGCAAAAAATTTGTTGAACAAAAAATTCTGAATTCGACATTTTCTGTTCATCATTTCTTCATTTCTTTATGTGGTTTTCCCCTCCTGTGGAGTTCCATGGCACTTCCAATTCACTCAAGATGCTTACAGATAAAACTTTTCATATTCTGTCATTCATACAGTCCACCAAATTCAAAGTGGCTACAGAAAGTTATACTGCTTATTGTTTTCAATATGCTGAATTGAATGAATTTCATCAAGGAGGAAAATATAATATTTGCTTAAAACTTATTTTACTGCAGAAATTTCCTGTAGCCTGATTGGACAGTCAGTAAAGAAATCAGAGCTTTCAATTTTTAACCCTCCTTAAATACATGCAAAGTAATGTATTATTCAGAAATGCGCTGGAAAGACAGACAGTGAGGGAGTCCATTGGTGGGTAGAGCAGCAGAGTTTTTGTTAAAAAAGCCTTTTTTTGTGTTATCAATCTATTCTAACTCTTTCTTCTCTAGGGGAGTTAAAAACACTTTTAAATCTCCAAGTTTGGGGATTTGAAACAAAATAGTGTTCTTATATTACTTTTTTTTTTTTTTGATATAATATAATAGCATTCACTGCAGCAAAAATAGAAAAGATTAAAGCACTGCATAACTTATTGGAGCAAAACATTTTACATCAGCTATTTACGTCACTATTCTATTGGAAATGCCAGGTTTCAAAGAAGATGTACAAGCCTCCCAATTTGGTGTGAGCAACTGAAGCATGTCATTAAATCCTTTTGTATTTTATGCCAAGAAACTTCAAGATATATTTTGTTTTTCCATGCAGAATATCTAGTACAGGACGACACATATATATTTTTTTCTTGGTTAGACCATTTAAATAGTTGGAAAAAATATATTGTTTTTCATGCAAAATGCTTCAGATTAGAAGCCATTAGACTACAACTGAGTGGAAAATATCCAACAATTTAAGTCATTACAATTGCCTTAAACAAAAGAAGAACAAATGTTTACAAAGCATATAAAGATATACAAAACAACAACTTGTGTGGCTGTCCTCCTGAAGAAACAGAATATTTTTGAAAATAGTCTTTTACTAAAATAAATAATAATAATAATAATAATAATAGGATCCACTGCTATAAAATTAACAGATATATCTTACAGTAGAGAGTTGCACCGTATTTTTCAACTAGTCACCATTTTTACAAAACTATAGTTTATTTGGGAGCAGTCTCCATTCTAATTCCTGCAGTATAATTTGGGAAGTCATATGACTTATAGGCATTTCTGTCTTCCCATAGTAATTTTGTAATTGTTAGGATTTGTGTCCTTTTGTACAACAAGGTGAAAATGTGCTGGCACCCAGAGGTGGTACTCCTTACCAACCATGAGTAGTTGTGTGAGATACCATACCTCTAAAGTTCTGGAGCTCAAGATGCAGCTTGAAGCCATGTGCAGAAAGTGTCAGTGAACTTTCCCCACATTGTACCTTGCTATACAAAGCTTTTGGTATTTCAGAGACTGAAATATTCAGTCTCTTGCCAGTCTACTATAGTTGTTATGAAGGTCTGAGAGAAAGAAATCAAAATAATCTACTTAATCAAAGGTGACAGAGAGCATACATAGACCTAATGACTGAAATAAAGACATTTATTTATTCTTAAATAATTAAGTAAGCTTCAACTCATTTTTAGGTTTCTTACACACACACTGCTGCAATAAATTCACCAAATCTGTCATTGCATGATTTGTACATGAAAACTGCAGTCTTCAAATGAGTGTTTCCAAGAATATCATGGCTTGTGAAAATACAAAAATTTTGTTGAACCTTTCTGAGATCTGTCTGGGATTATCATTCAAGGATGCTAAGTATCCTCACGAAATTAAAACTAGTTCCAATTTACCTGCAAATTTCACTGGAACATGATCTGCCATAAAAGTCAATACATTATGACTTGTGTATATATCTCAATCACAGAACCTTACAAATACAAGGAATTTTATTAAGTTGGAAAGAAAGGTCTACCAGTATTAACCCAAATTAAAACATTCTTTCTTCTAATTACAAATGATAAAACAAAGAAGTTTCAAAAGAAACAGCCAAAGGTAGCAAGAGCATATTTTATTTCACAGATGAAAGAAATACCATTGTAAATGTCTGAATAAGGCTTTATGCAGCACTGATAGTTTGTCCTGACTGCATTTTTCAACAGAAGTCATGGGTGAGCATAAACAACAATAAATTCAATTGGTGGATCGTCTCTATGCAGCCAGGGTACTAGCGGAATTTAAGGTGGCGGTCATGTCAAAACATTTTGACATGAGGGTACATAAGGGATTACAGCAGATACTATTCTATTTGTTGGATAAAAGTAGTTTGAAAGTTTTATAGTGAGTATCAAAGCCATAACAGGTACTTAATTTGCCACTCTAAATATAAAGTTCAGAATGTAAAGAAACAGAGGGAGTGGTAAACTGATTTTTGTAATCAGTTCTCTTGGCTTTATTTCTCCGGGAAAGAGATGGGGTGGGAGAGATGACTGGCCATATGTTGCCCTTGACCAAAAACAAAATAGCAAGGATGTCAATGGGAGCTGCCTGCACAGGCTAAGAACAGTTCATGGCCCTAAGACACCACTATTTATGAATTTTCTCAAGTGAGAGAAATGGGAAAATAAACCCCTCCATTCTGAAAATTGCTTATCTTTTTCACATGAGCAGAATGTCAGTTTCTAATGTCTAAACAAAAAACTCTTTCCTGAACAGAAACAGGTTAACCCTGAACTATGAAGATTGTTAGCAGGTTCACCACAGTTTGATTAGAAGTAACATACTGAAATTACAGTCACAAAAGAAGTGGGGAAAAATGAGGAAATTGTTCAATAATTTAATAAAACAAAAGAAGATACCAGTTCATGTTTGACCAAGAAGGTCTCCAATTTTGAGAGAAAGTATCATTCTACAAATTGAAAGTAATTCACTGATTGTCTGATGCTATTAGAAAAGGTAGTTTTATCAAGTCAGCAACAAATTCAGTTTCACACAGGAGAAAATATAAACCTTTTATTTATTGGATGTGATCAGACATTATTGGATTAGTTTCAAGGATACTATAACTTTTCCTTTCTAGTTATGCCATTGTATTTACTGCCATGGAATCATGGATCGTTGCATGTTCCTTTGGAAGAACTGAAAACGTCTTTTGTTATGCTTCCCTTCATTTTTTTAAAAATTATTTTTTTTTCTGTAGGTATTTTAGATTTTTCTTTTTTTTTTCCCCTGTATCAGGTTACATAGTTCAATGATTCTCTTTATTCTTAAAGGATATTGGAGTCCATTCCAAAATACAACAAGGGGTATATGGTAGACTAAGAAGGAGATCTGTAAGAAGAATCACCAATAGATCAAATTTGACTCTGTGCTAAAGTAGCAAGCAAGATGAATACAGGTTTAGATTGAATGTGGCTGACCTCAAGAACACAGAAGGGAATAAGTTTGCTGGCTAAGATTGCACTGTGGTGTTACTGACATTAAAGTGATGTTTTCACACAGATGAAGTAATGACAGCTTATTTTATGATTTCCTAGCCTGGCATATAACTTTAAAGCAGGAAAGATCTCCATAAGCATAATGTCTATAAAAACTTTTTTTTCCTTGATAATACTAAATCATGTAAAATGGAGAGGTTACATAATGGTATCACTGTTCTCTTCAGGATCACACAAGAAGGTCCTGTTTTATGCACATTTCTCCAATACAGAGCTAAAGGACAATTCACTTATATTTTTTCCTTGACTCCAGATTCTTCTGTGCCCTCCCAAGCTTTTCCTCTCTTTTCCTCACTGAGAAAGCAAAGTATCCAGAAACTTCAATTTAAATTCTCCATTTTCTGAAACTTGATTTAATTGTACATAGTCAGCAAAAGTACCCTCAGCCACTTAAGGTTGTTTCAGATCTGGCCAACAGCCTAACTTAGGCTAAGTCACTTTACAAGTTGTTTAAGGAACATGCTTTTAGGGCATTATTTGCAATTAATACAGCCATTAGCTTAGTCATTAGAATCATTTTGCAGCACATAGGTTCTGTATTTACTTTCTAGAGGATTTATCTTCAGATGAGAAAAGATTATTTGATGACTTGTATTTCAAAAAATATTAAACAAACTCTGCATTTTGATAATCTTTGGAAAACAGTTTGCTCTTTCATTTGGGTTTAGTAGTGGTATTTCTTTTTCCCCTCTCTTGCACAGTATCCCTCTTGCAATCATATCCTGAAAAGAGAAATGCTCCACCTAAAACCTCAAAATCTACCTCACAAGTCACAAGTCCAGATATTTCTCATCAGATTTTTCTGTGAGAAACTTGTTATATTACCCAGCTCACTTTTGCCTTATTGAACTCAGATACCATTATAGAAACAGACAAAACAAACAAACAAACAAAAAGTTATGTTATTTACTGTATTGTGTATTCCCAAATAGTAGTTAGTATGAGTGGTCCCCTCCCCTTTCCTCTTCCCTCCCCTCCCCTCCCCTCACCTAGGTGCATCACTAGAAGGAATTACCTTCACATATGTCAGAGGCAGCTAAGGCTGAGGCTGTAGAATATTAACAGGGTGACCTAAAAAAGTAGATTTCTCTTTTTCAACCTGACTGCAAGGAACTTCATCCATCAACATCTGTCCTTAGTCTAAGTTTCTAGTTCCCATTTGAATATTTCCTGATTCTTTTGATTTTTAATGGGAAGCAACTCTCCCTCTTTCATTCTCCCATCCTTGAAAGTATCAAGGAGTGTTCCTCCCCTTCTCCCAGGATGAAGTGCAGGTATCTGCAGGCCCTCTCAAGACTGAAGACATTTTCTGTTCTGGGAGTGGACTATTTTCTGCAGAGCTCACCAGACTGCGGCCAAAGTGGGGGAGAGCACTGAAAGGTGTCGATGGTGGAATGCAGAAGGAAATTGGCACAGGAGTGCCTCCTCCAAAACAGGAGCCACATTTCTTGGCTTGTGCTACAAAACCACAATCGACATCAGCTCTTCAATTATTTTTTAGGAAAATATTTAGGATATGGCATGATTTTGAAATGGCAACAATCCCACAGCACACACCATCTCTCATGCCCTGAAGGACTGTTATGACAGATGGAGACAGAAGTCAGGGGTTAAACAAACTCAGCCAACATTTTAAAGGGATGGTTCTTAGACTACGGGAATGATATCTGCATGTGTATGTATATCAAAGGACAGGAAAGGTGGTGATTAATTGGGATGCATTGGAAAGTGTGGGAACTAAGCATGATGTAGATGATATAGAATAAGGTACGGAATAAGGGGTGAATATTGTCCTGGTTTCAGCTGGGATAGAGTTAATTTTCTTCCTAGTAGCTGGTATGGTGCTGTGTTTTGGATTTAGGATGAGAACGGTGCTGGTAACACACTGCTGTTTTGGTTGTTGCTGAGCAGTGCTTACACTAAGTCAAAGACTTTTCATCTTCTTATACTGCCCTGCCTGTGAGGAGGCTGGGGGTGCACAAGAAGCTGGGAGAGTACAGAACCAGGACAGCTGACCCAAACTGGCCAAAGGGATATTCCATACCATATGGCGTCATGATGAACAATAAAACTTGGGGTTGGTGGGATGCTGCTTGGGGACAGGCTGGGCATCGGTCAGCAGGTGGTGAGCAATTGCATTGTGCATCATTTGGTTTGTATGTTCTTTTATCATTTTTCCTTTTTTTTTTTTTTTTTTTTTTCTTTTTA
>VXAA01002716.1:10033-42830 GCA_013399115.1 Anseranas semipalmata | reverse complement strand
ATTTTTTTTTTTTTTTTTTTTTTTAAAAAAAAATAGTAGATATTTTGTTTTTATTTTTTTTTTTTTTTTTTTTTTCCTGATTCTCTCCCACATCACACAGTGGGTGTGTCTCGAGGAGTTAGCGAATGGTTGTGTGGTGCTTAGCTGCCTGCAGGGTTAAACCACAACAGACTTGAAATCTTAATCTAAATAAAGTGGAAGTGATGAACATTGAAACAACTTTTCAGCTCATCTTTCACCATATATCAGGACAAATGTTCATATTTAGCAAAGGATTCAACACTGTTTCCCACAGCCTTCTCCTAGATAAATTTGCAAGATATAAATTGAATGGTTGGTCTGTGAGATGGGTAGGAAATTGGCTGAAAGGCCACACTCCGAGGGTGGTGATCAATTGTTTTTAGTCAATCTGGCAGCCTGTCTCAAATGGGGTCAGCCAAGGATTGACACTGGGCACCATTGCTGTTCAATATCTTCTCAAATGGTTGATCAGATTGAAAGCACCCTCACCAAGTTTGCTGATGACGCTAAACTGGTTGGTGAGGTGGACATGTCAGAAGAGAGAGCCATCTTACAGAGAGACCTAGATAGGCTGGAAGAGTAAGCAAGCAAGAACTATATGAAATTTAACACAAACAAGTGCAAGAACTTGCACCAGGGACAACACAACCAAAGAGTCCTGTGCAGGCTGCGATCTGTGTGGCTGGGGAGCAGCCTTGCTGAAAGGGACCTGGAGGTCCTGGTGGACAATGAAAAAAACATAAGTCATCAGTGCACCACTGCAGCAACAAAGTCCAATTGGATACTGGGCTGCATCCACAGGAATACTATTAACAGAGATAGTCTCGTTCTACTCAGCACTTGTCAGGCCACAGCTAGAGTACTGTGTCTAGTTCTGGTCCCCACTATTCAAAAATGACACAGGAAGACTGGAGAGGGTCCAAAGGAGCTCCACAAATATAATCAAAGAGCCTATAAGGTAAGACTTAAGGAGTTAGGTCTTTTCAACCTGGAGAAGGCTCAGGGCAACCTCATCACTCTATTCTAGTACTTAAAGGATGGCTACAAAGAGGATGGAGGCTCTCTCTACACAGGGAGCCACATGGAGAAGACAAGCGGCAATGGGTACAAGCTGCACTGGGAGCGGTTTTGTCTTGATATAAGAAATTTTTTTTACAGTGAGAACAATCAATCACTGGAACAACCTTCCCAAGGATGTGGCAGAATCATGAATACTTGAAGTTTTCAAGATGCAATTAGAAAGGGTGCTAGAAAATAATTTCATCTAAGATCCCCTTTCCCATGAAAGGTTGGACGTGCTTATCTTTTGAGGTTTCTTCCAACCTGGGTTGTTCTATGATTGTATGATTCTATAATTCTAAAATACATCAGTGAATGTATGAATACTTTTCTATTCTGTACATTAGGATGAAATTACCACATCCATAATTAACACTGTTTCTGTTAGTATTCCAAGTTAATATGCCTCTGTACTAAAACCAGGGAGTTTAATGCCTGTGAAAGTTCTTTGATTCTACTAAACCAGAAACAAGTTCACAATATTATTTGACATCATCTTTGTTGAGCATTAACTGAAGTGACGAGGCTTGAATATTCTTGTACTGTAGTTACAAATTAAAAATAATGACAAATCAACTGAAAAAAAAAAAAAGTAGGCAGAACTGGTAAGACATATGTTGAGGAACAAAAAGATATGCTTACAGTTCCAGTTCTATCACACATATAGCAAATTTTACAGAATTAGATCTATGGAGATCTGCCATAGAGGTTATGTTTAGGTACCTAAATACATTATTAATTCCTCCAAAATCTCAAAGTTCATGAAACTCCTCTTTTTATATATGTTCTTATATATATATAGCATATGTTTATATATGTGTATATAGATATATGTATATGTGCGTGTTTTCATGCAAGGAGTACATATTTACCAAGTTCCTGATGCTATTCAAATACTATTAATTTTTAATGAATGCTAAAATTTCACTTGAGTTTCTGTACTGGAAAATGAAATCTTAAGCAACATTAACAAATCTTTCCAAAGATCAACATGCATATCTTTTTCACGTCTCATTCATATATTATGTGAGAAAATGCATTTATATGCAATTACTTACTTTGTTCAAGCAATTAATTAGTGGATAAGTTTAAATATTTTTTTCAGGGAAAACATAGCCACATTTCAAAATCTATCACTTCAGGCTCATTTTCTTTTCAGAGAGTAACCTTAGTCTCCTAGGTAACTCAGTCAAGTGATATTTTTCTCAGTTTTGGTTAACCCTCGACTCCAAATGCATTAGCATCTTGATTTGGAAGTCTTGACAGAGATTGCTAGAGGTTAAGGACATAAATTCCTCTAAGACAGTTATTTCTAATACAACACTTTATGTACCAAAGCCTTTAAAACATGCTTCATAAAATATGGTTTATACATAAAATTACTGGTAAAACATTAGAAATTGTCTTTGCAAAAAGTTGATTTTATTGCATTTTGTATAAGTTTTATGTGCCTACACATACAACTTTCTTTTAGTATAGGAAATAGGAAAATTATTAATCATATTAATTAGATATAATTATAATTGTAATTATATAAAACAAATATTCAGTTGTCACTGAAAATTAAAATAAGAAATAAATATACAAAACCAGGAAACAGTGTTAGCTAGCCCAAGCCTGAAGCCATGAAAGACATTTAAAAATCAACAAGCAAAAACAAAATTATTGCAACATATGATGTATGCTGGTTAACACTATATAGGTTAACTATAGCTATTCTGGATGGTTGTGAATTTCATTTTATAACTTGCTTCCAAAGGTACTAACATTTTTTTTCCTTCTCTTTTCTATATGACCCCTTTTTATTTCTACTCACTTCATGTTCCCCTCGCAGCTAATATCTCTCCAATTTCTTTCTGCTGTCAGTCTATGATCACTCTGATTTACAACTCTACCTCCCTCATCTTCTCTTCCAAATTTTCACTCTCAGTCTCTATCTCAAAAGTTCAATTTCTTAAAAACCATTTAATCTTTTAGTGCTTTTTTTTTTTTCTCCTTTCTACTTCTCACCACCACCATTAATCCATTCTCTGCCTCGGGTGCCCTCCTCATGTCTCTAAAATGAGTAAACATTTTTCTTTCTACTCCGTGGTACTTTTTCTAGGTAGCACAGTTTTAAAACCAACTTTTCTTCTTTAAACACCTCTAGTAGTATTATCTTATTACTCTAACAGGCTCTCTTGGTCTGTTGGGAAGAATGTGGGGTTTCACTAGTTGAAATAGACCAATCTAGAGTTGGGAAGACAGTACTTAAATTCACCAGCCATTACCACAAGCCTATTTTTAGCAGTTGTTCTGTGTCCAGCCAGGGCCTTATCTTGTAAGGCTCTCACCATTCAAAGCAAAACAAAACAAAGCAAAGCAAAGCAAAGCAAAGCAAAGCAAACCAAACCAAACCAAACCAAACCAAACCAAACAAACGAGTCTTGTAATGAACATACATAAGAAGCCTACAGACAGCCGTGGATACTGCTTAGAAGTATACTAAAAATCAGTTTCCCTTTCCCTCTGAATGAAGAACAAAGATGAGGGAAGAAAATTTTGCCAGGCAGGAGAGAGAGAGAGAATTTCACTCTCCCTTTGACAGGGTCTGCTGGTTGGTATGCATTTTTTTTTTTCTTTTTCCAGTTTCTATATAATTGCTAAATGTTGATATTCAGAGATAACCTCCTTAAAACCTCCTTAAGTATGATCTGTTGAGATGACCAGGAGATTGAGTAGGCACAGCAGGAGGCCAACTTACTCTTGACTGCATGAAGGAAAAGGAGCCTATGGGAAATGTGCAGAAGGTGGAAGTGTGGGCTACCATGGGAGGAGTAGAGAACTGGGCAGTCAGGGATAGAATTCGGAAACCCAAGTTTAGCTGAAGTGGAAACAGGTGAAGAAATCCCCTTTATTATTTTGCAGACAACATCATGTTAGGCAGAACTGTTGATCTCCTTGAGGATAGGAAGGCCTTACGGATGGATCTAGGTAGGCTAGATTGATGGGCTGAGTCCAATCACATGACAGCCAACAAAGGTAGGTGCAGGGTCCTGCAGTTGGGTCATAACCCCATGCAGTGACACAGACTTAGGGAAGAGTAGCTGAAAAGTTGCCTGGAAGAAAAGGACCTGGCAGTGCTGGTCAACAGCCATCTGAACACAGCCAGCAGTGTACCTAGGTGTGCAGGAAGGCCAACAGCATCCTGGCCTGCATCATAAATAGTGTGGCCAGGAGGACTAGGGAAGTGATTGTCTCTTTGTACGTGACACTGGTGAGAATGCACTTTAAATATTATGTTCATTTCTGGGCTCATCTCTACAAGAAGGATATTGAGTTGCTTGAGCATGTGCAGAGAAGAGCAACAAAGCTGGTGAAAGGACTAGAAAACAGGACTTAGGAGGAATAGCTGAGGGCACTGGGGTAGTTTAGTCTAGAGAAGAGGAGGCTGAGGAGAGACCTCATCACTCTCTACAACTACCTGAAAGAAGGTTGCAGTGAAGAGGATGTTGGTCTCTTTTCTCAGGTGACAAGTGGTAGGATGGGACGAAACAGCCTCAACTTGTGCCAGGGGAGGTTTAGATTGGACATTAGGAAGAATTTCTTCATGAAAAGGCATTGGAACAGGCCTCCCAGGGAAGTGGTAGAGTCACAATACCTAGAGGTATTTCAGAAACATGTGGACATGGCACTAAGGGATATGGTTTAGTGGTGGGAACCTAAATGATTCTATGATTCTAAATAGGCTGGTATGAAGAGACACATTTCTTGGTCAACCACAAAATAATGTTTTGGAATTTTTTATAACCTCAGAGGTGATAGACTTTTTTAACCTGAGCTGATCTCATTATTTATAAAAAATATCTATCAGTAATGCGATATTATACAGCTACCTAATTTTCACTCAATTTACTTTTCATAAAAAGAGAAATTAATGAAAAATCCCTGAATGTTGGTGCTTGTAGCCAGACTGAGAAAACCTCTATTTATTTAAGGTATTGCAAATTCATGAGAAAACTTAAGGACTTTTCAATACGTTTAGCTAAGGCTTCTTTCTTTAATGTGCTTCAAACTGAAGGGGAGGTAATTTATCTAAATGGTTGCCCTTTAATTTTTAAATACAGTGGAACATTTTCAGTTTTGGCATACTTCTTAGTGTAAATTCATCATTTTTATTTTCACAAATATCAAAGGAGCAATAAGATCAGAGTTGTAGATCTCATACTGGAACAAAAATAATTTTTAAAGGATCTGAGATTTTCAAATGCTAAATCACATTGTATTTTATTTATATGAACATTTTTAATGATATGGCAATGAAAGGTAAATATTAAACAACTTTATGTGTAATCCCCCATACAGATAAATTACGAAAAAAAGAGATTTCTTTAAAGACTTACAGGCATGACATCTCAGTCTAACTTATATTATAGAAATCAACACTGTTTTACATTAATTTATTTAAATTCATGTTCTGTGACTTTGTTAATCACTGAACCATGTAAATGTAAGACTGCTACATTGCCTATCAGTTTCAAAAAGTATTGTTTTTCTAGCTTTCAAAAGTAATTAGTATTAAAAAAAAAAAACACTTAAAATCACAAACTTCTAATTCTGGTTGTAGCTGCTATGAAAGTGTTTACATACACAAATACACACACATCACACTCATGCTCTGACATAAGTGTTTGGATTATAACTGTTAAAATCTCAATGTGGGAGGGCCACTTTATTTCGCTGTGAACAGTACTTGGCACGTTCTGAAGATGTAACATCTGTTTCTATAATTTAATTCATAAAAAGTACTAGAAATAAGCCTGTAAAGTGACCTCAAACATAACGGAGTTGTTACTTTGACCATCACTTTCAGGCTGAATGACCTGGTCAGCCAATCAGTAGGATCTGGTGTACTTAGCAGGAATCAGATGAACTGAAAGAGACCAGCTTCACTGGCTTCATTGTGTTTAAGGGAATGCTGAAAGACAGGCAAATTCCAAAGAAATAAACCCAGAAATGAACACCTCATTCTAGACTTCCTGGCTGTTAATGCTAAATTAAACATTAATGCCACTAAGATGAAAGATAAGGTTATTACTTTGTGAGATTGAAATCCTAACAGAGTTGTAACTTGCAAGCTTGTGCAGCCCCAGTAAAGTCATTGCCATATCTGTCCTGTGGTCACCCTACTGCATTACTGCAAGTGACAGAATACATAGTAGGGGAAACATGAGATTTTCTGAGTCATATCTACTGAAAGCATTTATTTGCTAACATCAAGTAGCATTCACATTATTTATCTGATATTGCCACCTGATGTGTCAGTGTCAGCTGTTGTCATGGCCATCTATCAGAAAGATACAGGAGGCCTCTTAGATTTCTTCTGTTGATAAGACTAAACCCTTCCAAATAACACTATAAAAGCCTGAATTAAAATTCCAACCAGCCATCACTCCTTATTCAAACTTACACTTGGTATACTATTCTGTCGTTAGCTGAATTAGCTAGCTTGTAAAGGGAATGACATCAGAAGTATTCCTCAGTAATAATGATTACATTCAAAAGAAACACAAATAGATTTTCCAAACTAGCTTCTTTTTGTAAGTAAATATAAGCATGATTTCCTGGATAAAGTTTACCTTACAGAAACATTTGCAACAAGCTAGAAAGATATAGGAAGATAGATATAGATAGAAGCATGCTGGAAAATATATGTCACAGAGTAGATTTTTAAGAATTTTTGCCTTCGGAGAACTCTTTATGAATGTCAAGGGCTGTGTGTGAGAGATTTAGAGACTCAGACAGGGGTGGAATAAACACACACAGGTTTTTGTTGTTGTTGTTGTTGTTGTTTTAATGTTTATCCTTTTTGTATGATAATAAAACTTATCAAACTTTTTGGTTTTTTTTAGATGCTTACTTTGTTACTGTGTGCCATTCCAGCCAGAGAGAATACATCAATATCAAAGACTGATCTGAGACTTTATAAGAACCAACACAATGTTCAAAATCATTATGTTCTTTACATTTTAAATTAGATCCTCATCCAGAAAACAGTTCCTTATCACATAGGAAAAAAGATATGGTATGTATAGTTAGCTGTTTTGGAGATTGCTGCCCTAAAATACAGATTTCTGGAGCGAATTAGTGCATTTTTAATGGTAAGATTCTGGAATACTTAAAAAAATTTCCTACTGATTTTGAAAATTCTCATTGAATGTTCAGTAGCACTTGAATATCCAGAGTGTTGTAGGTTACTTACGACATATAAAGCCCAGCTTTATATCATCTTCAGCTGTAGTTGTTAACTCTTAGCAGTTTCTCCACTGTGGATCATGGTGTCATGATGTTAGCTATTCAATAAATGAGAAAAAAACAGGGGCCAAATATTATAATACAACTCAAGTGACTTGCCCATCTTCTCATGGGAACTCTGTGGCATCGGCATGGCTAAAAGTCAGGTCTCCAGGCTTCTCTAGAGAGTGAAGTGTACTTTCTTCTCCATGCTGTTATCTGGAAATCTTCCCATTCTTGCTTCAGATGAAGTATCTTAAATACAACAATTCTTGTTAATAATAATGTATCTTAAATACAATAATTCTTCATTATGTAATCTTGGTTCATCATCATGTAGTGTTCATCATCATGTAGGGTTGTCCTACTTACCTTGCAGTAAGGAGAACAGTCTTATTGTGCATTCAGAAACTGTCATTATGTCCAGATACATGAAGTGACCCCTTATTCTGATAATCCTCACTTTTAAATATATCATTTTGACACCCAACATGGTGATATCATCAGTATTATAATTTTCAGAGTAACAGGCCAGAACTCTAATGCATGAGCTAATGGAGAAGCAGGTAGCAGTTATACACTTTTATCCACTAGTGATACCACTTTTTCTGTCTCTATCCTCACCCCTCATATCCTATTCCTTAGTTTGCCTCACAATACTCTGCTGGGTCTAGCACGGCCTCCTGTGGCTCCTGCAATCAGCAATTTCCGCTTATGGCAGAATCTGACCCCTTTCCTTCCACCCTTTGCTCCAGCATCACCATCATTAAGAACACAGAGGGACCAGTCTTCCCTGGTTGTTGGACATTAGGATATTCAGTGTCGTGGAAAAAGAAGAAACTTCTTCCCTGGAGAAATGTAGTGAGACAGTTTATTTCACCCACCAGGAACTAATACCTGGGTAACCGTAAATTGTATGTCCCTGAAGCATTGCTTTCCTAAATCTGGCTTGGTTTTACATGGCTAGCAATGACAGAGCTGTAACTCATGGGTAATATCTCTATTGAATTTTTAGTCTTCTAACAAAAATCTGGAGACAACAAAACTTCTGAAAAAGAAATGTTTTTTTGTTTGTTTGTTTTGTTTTGTGTATTTTTTTGTATGAAATAAATGATTTATTTTTACTAATCTGTTCTCAGAGTAGCTGACATACGTTAAATAAAAAGGCCCCTTCAGCTGATACAACGCAGACAGCCAGCATTGAATATTGCTGCACTAAGACTTTTTGTTGTTGTTGTTGTTGTTGTTTGACATTTGCCAAGCTATTAGCAGCTGAAGAAAGTGTACAAGGGTCATCATCAGGAAGCTCTGAGATCATACTCTTTCCATAGACCAAAGAAGTACTCCTCGACAAATTTCCTCTTGTCTTGAGCATGTCACAGATCTGGTCAAATAACTATCATTGAAAAAGAAAAAGAACTAGTTACTATACATTTTCATCACAGAATATTTTCCCCTCAACATATAGGATTTTCCTTACAAAGTTATAGTCATTCAAGTTGTAAAATGAGAGATACCAGTTTCTAATCTGCAGTGTGCTAAATCTTATATATTTCATTACATTATGGAGTAATAATGGAACTTCTTACTCTTATAAATGACACAATTGCAGCTTACAAATGGGATTCACATCATCTGCTTTCATGAATGCTTTCCCCACCTTGCAAGATTTTGAGATGTTGTACTTTGATATTTGCATATATGTATATTTATAAAGCTATTTAGATGAAATTTAGATATATTATTAATGTTTTTTTTCTCTTTCTTAGTGGTCTGTAGTGATGAATTCCTGGATACTGGCAGTAGTAATTTAATTTCATGTGCTATGAGAAACTCTGGCATTTTCAAAAAGAATCACCCTTGAATTAGAATTAAAACTAGATTTTCTTGAACTTTCTCAAAGAAGAGAATTTGGTAAGTTCCTTGTAAACAAAATTAAGCAGCTGACTGACCCGTTGTTTTAGACTTCTCTCAATTCTTAAACCTTCTTTCATCGGTAATATCAAGATGGGCTATGGAGGCATTTTACTTTCCAATGCTGAAGCAGAATGCTCTGGTGAAACATTTTAGTGTTTTAATTTGACCTGTGTTAGTCCTTGGAGAAGGTGTGTCGGGTTCTGCTGTCCAGGAGGACTGCATACATTCTAAACTTACACCAACAAAATTTTATTACACAGCATTAGCTTTCTATATCTTCTTCTGTGTCTATGTGTGTATCTATGTATATCTCTTACAGATTTAAGTCTAACAGCTAAATATTTGCCCCTTCAATATTAGTAAAAGTTGTTCTTTTGTCCTATGTATCATGTTCTGTAGACAGTTTAACAAAAGCAAGTATAACATCACAAAATTTCTTGAACAGCTTAGTATTGCAGTTCCTTGCACAAATAGTCCCATGTGTTGAACACTTCTGATGTAGAAATAATATGGCATTTTTATCATCAATGTATGACTGAAGGAAGCTATCAAAATTTCTCAGCAAGACTTTTTTTGTCAAACTAATGTTCTTTCTTTATTGCTTTATTATCTGAAGTTAAAGAAGTGTAAAATTAGATCATTCTTATTTTGCCCATGTACTTTCTATCTCATCAACATCCTCACATATATTTATGAGATTTTTGAGGTATATTTTTGCAAAAGTCCTTGGGCCACACCTTTATCCTATTTGTCATCTTCCACACTATTTTATCACAGATATTTCAAAATCACAGTTCTTCTTCTTATTATTATTATTTTTCTCCTGGTAAGCAGTGGTAAAACAATAATTGATTAGTATATGATATGAGATGATGTAGATGTTATGATTAAAAATATAATATTGTTTGCTTTGTAATTATTTATTTATGATATGTTAGAAGCTAGTTGCAAGATTAGACATTAGGTTCTGCTGTTTTGCCTGGTGTTAAGACACATTCAACAGCAATCCAGATACAATGATATGGAAAGCTGTGGGAGCAGAAGCAAGGGTGTGAAGTTGTGACTTGTGAGGTTGGTTTATTTGAGAAACATTAAGCAGCAAGTAAAATGTGAAAGTACATCTTAAGACTAGGTTCCCTGGAAAAAACAATAGCTGTGATACCAGAACCATGCCTGTTCCCTCTATTAAACTAAAAAGAGAGGAAAAAAAATAATAATCTTAGTCCTCACTTAATTTGTGCTCAATGAAAAAGACTTTCTTCGGCATTTGACAAGTGTCATCATTCTTTTTTTCTTGTTATTTCTTTATCTTAGTAGATTTGCTGTCTGTATACTCCAGTATATAGATGTGGGGGGAAGAACAGGACAGGAGATTTCTTCATATTCTTTTGAATGAACGTAACTTCCCCCAAGGAAGAGTTCAAGGATGTGTGCTCTTTGTGTGCAGATATGCCTATTTTATCTTTTTTTTTTTTTTTTTCCCATTTTTAAAGTTCTATTACATGCCTTTGAATTCAATATAAATCTTTGAAAAGGAGTGTTTGCTTTCCATTTCCTAAACATCTAGAAAGTCTGAACTTTATTTTTTTGTTTGTTTGTTTTTCTCCTTTTAAACTTTCTTTTTGTAAAAATATTAGTTATTGTCATTACTGCTGCTTAGTTAATCATTACCATGGAATCATTAAAATATAAATAATTTATATCTGCTTCAAAAAGCATGCACTTAAAGGCACCAATTCTGGAAAGATTTGTACATATAAAAAAAAAATCACTAATGTGATTAAGTCTATTAACTTGAATGAAGTTACTCACATTTAAAGCAATGTAAGCTGAGGGGAATTAGCCCCCTATGACTTTTACCCAGACAGTGTTCCATTAAATAAGTTCATGTTAAATGAATGTGCTATTTTGTTAAATAGGCATAAGTATAAAATATTATAAATTTATTCTTCTCCAGCTCTGTTTGGGATGAATTCTCAAAAGCCCTTTGAAGAGCTTTAGTTTTCAACACAGACTAACCACCAAAATCCCCTCAACAATTTTCAGAAGCTGAGGTGCTTTTCCGCTTCTTGTATTTTATAATTTATGTCTGTAGAAACAAAGTTCATCTTCATTTGTCTTCTGGAAGAGCAGGTAGACCATGTACTTAGATTTACTTAAAATAAACTAATTTCACAGACTTTATGAATCACTTAAATTAACGTAGAGAAATTAAACAAGTTGAAAATTACCCAGCCCTACTAGAGTCATACACATCACACATATATATGACTCAAAGTGAAAGAAATCTATTACAACTGGAAATTAGAAACAAGATACTGAATTTGGATTTAGAATTAAATTCTGAATTCCATTATCATTCAAGGGTTTTTCCATTCTCTATTCAGCCCTTCTTCATCTCTCCTGACTTGAAGATTTCTTTGGGGGTTATTTTACTACTGATCAAAGTTATTGGTGAGCTAAGGAAAAAAAAAAAAAAAAAAAAGGAAAGAAAAAGCATTGGGAAGGTCAGGGATAATGGCTGATTGCTTTAATTTCAATGGAATTTTATCCTAAAATTCTGTACAGGAAAACACTTACTGGCAAGTCACCACATAGATACTGGCACAGAAAGCACTAGCACTGAAAGGCAAAAACTAGACTATTTTCTCAGCTAAATAAATGACTATTTACTACTTTATGCAGCTTAGCTAATAGTGACAGTAGTATAATAGAGAACTGGAACTGTTTAATACATAAAATATGTATAGAAAACAATCTCAATAAGACCTTATGCTAGTACTACTTATGTTTTGACATAGTCCAGTGAGATTTCTTGCTTCTTTCCAATTGCTTCTGCTCTCTTATTTTTAAAAGTGTGTCATGGGTGTTATGTATTTTGCAGGCACTTTGATTCATGTTTTCTATTTCCATTCCACTGTAAGTGCATGTATACACTAAAACTGCTTTACTTTTTTTTTTTTTTTTTTTTCNTTTTTTTTTTTTTTTACTGTAGGTAAATCTGCAGGTTTTTTTTACCCCTCAGAATATTTATATTCATTTATTTATTAATTATTCATTTATATTCATTTCACTACATTGAATTATTTGCATGCAAGAACTGCAGTTAAACATAACATTGGACGAATGTAGCTTCAGTACTAATCTTTTTTAGTTATGATCTCAGCACTTCAAACAACACTGATGTTATCAACATTATGATGTTATATGATCTTTACTGGAAGATAAATATTAAAGGGAATAACAAAATTGGCAGCCATTTTTTCCCACAGAATTTGCTTGCAGATCAAATATTTGATCAACCAGCAAACATTACAAGAACAAACAAGAACTAAGGTTTTACTATGTACAGTAAAAGAAGGTATATTTTCCAAAGGAAAAAAAAAAAGTGCAGATATTTAAAAATACTCAATCATTTCTGTTTTTCAGATTATGCAAGATTATTCAGTTCATTAAGACTCTTCAATAGATCTGAACAGGAACAGTCACCATTTGCCAACTTAAAAATTGTAACATCTGTGCATGCACTTTATTGTCTAGAGAGAGAAATCTGTCTACACAGGTTTTCAACTCTGTCCATGGGAGGAAAAAAAAAAAAAAAAAAGAACCAACACAAAACTGTTCTCAATGGCTCTCTCCCTTCCAACATATGAAAAAGCACACACCTTGCTTCATGGGAACATTCTATTTTTCAGCACACCTGCAACATGAAGTGAATGATCCTTGAACTATATGAAACGATATCTTGAACTTCATGTTTCAGGAAATTAACTTGAACTTGCATGTATTCTGACCTGCAAAACACTGGGTGACTTACTCAGTAATGCTGATGAACAAAATTGCTGAATAATTACTCTGTGGGTTGTTTGGACAAATTAAATCGGTAAATCAGTTCAATTCTATTGCAACTGACAGTTATCTCTGAGAAAAACTTGAAATGTTATTTTTTTCCTGAAAGTCAGGTAGAGGGTGAAATAATACCCTCTCATCTTTGTTAAGTATCAATTAAATCCAAATATATTTATAAGGAGGTAAAGATATTTTCATCTGAGCACCATCCTGTAATTAGTCCATGAACATATCCCGGAAGGGATGACCTCAGGCAAGGACCAGCCACTGGCCTTCTCTACATGTCTTTTATGATAGAAACATAGGCTGGCTGTGGAAAGGGTAAACGGCTAAGGAAAAGTAATGGATCATAGATTTTTCATGTTTTGCTTGTTCTTCCTCTGGTACATTGTCATCTGAAGATATGCTCTGGATATCTTGCTCATCTCACCCTGTGTAGGTGCATTATGCCATGCCCGATGCTTAAATTTTAAGCTAAAGCTTCTGAGAAATTGCACATCCATAGCAACATTTCATGTTCATTTACATTGTAGACAAATCTCACTAATGTCTTAATTCTTATAACTGTCCTTTCAGTTTGCATTTTCATCCTAGGAGAGCAATACTGTTTTTCACAGGAAAATAGCATATCTTACATCTTTCTTAATTTGGAAAAAACATTGTTGCACAAATTTAACAAACTAGCAAGTGTTAACACCTGTCTGAAAAAAAAAAATATATGTATATATATATGTCTGAACAGGAGAAAATTATTTACTGTATTCTCAATGTGTGGCCATAGAAATTAAGGGAATGTTTTTTATTGTTTTCAGCGGAAGAAAAATGGAGCCCCTAACAAACAGGCATAGTTTAGTTTGTGAAAATGGTGTCAAATAGTGAAAATGATGTCAATAGTGAAAATGGTGTCAATTTGACCAAAGGTAGATAATGCTTTTGTCTTAAGTTTTGTGCAACTCTATCTTTTCGTCCTATATTTTACTGTTTATCCTTTCAACATTGCAAGTTCAGGGTTCAAGTTAACAAGTTGCAATTCTATGCTGACTTAGAAAATTGTAAATTTCCAATATACTGCTGCAGAACAATGGCAAATCAAAAGCAATGGCAAAGAACAATGGAATCTGTCTTCCCCTAGGCCCACCACAGGATAGTCAGCCATCAAGGACCCTTCTGCACAAGCTCAGAGGAGCAGGTGGGAAAAGGACATTATTTTGGGGTCTCTCCCAGGGTTGTCACAGGAGAGCCTCAGCCCCAGTCAAAAAATCACAATGAGTCATCGGGAGCATGTCTCTGGATCAGCTTTTGTTGTAAGGGGGGTTGCTTCTCAGGGGTGTGGATCATGTTACGGGATGCAGGGGAAAAACATTTGCTGAGTGCCCAGGATTTATTATGGGATGTTTAGGAAAGGGAGCAAAGGGAGTAAAAAGGAGGGGTGTGGGTGATTTGTGGAGGAACAAGTGTGGGAAAACAGAGGGGTAAGGGGATAAATGCTCATTTGGACTTGGAAGCTTTTTTTTTTTTTTTTTTTTTTTTACAAGGAAATAAAAGAAAAAACAGGAACCNTCTGTCCTTTGGAAGTTTTTTTTTTTTTTTTTTTTTTTTACAGAGTACTGAAAGAGAAAGACAGGATCCAGCGCCTTTTCTGATTTCCTTGTTCTATATAGCATCCAATCTTTACAGCCTTTCTCTTACAGATATGCAGATAGTATCTGATTGCTGGTGTATTTTATAGTTCATCCTCCTTTACTTTAGTTAAATACACTAATATGCAGATATCTACACATGTATATAGATTTACATTTATAAATATGGGTCTATAAATCATATTAGCAGCTAGATAAATCTGTTTTTCCAGCAGAGATGATGTACACTGGTGTGGTCCACTGAGAAGAAGCCTGTACTGGCAGAGAGAAGACTAATAAAATACATCCAGTGTAAAAAGCAGCAGATGAGGAATAAGGTGTATAATCTAGTCTTTTTGTCATTACTCATAAACTGTGGTTTCTAGCTAAATAATCTTCTTTGACTGTAATCATCTACTTATTTTTTTTTCCATAGTCTTTCAGAATGCTGTTCACTTACATTTCCCCACCAGTATTTGTCTCCTTAGTCCCTTGACACCATTTTCTAATTTATTTTTGACACACTGTGCTTTCTGTCTTTTTGTCATGTGAGAAGTCTGTCTTGCTTGAACTTACTAGGCAGGTTGCTGGATAATTCTTTGTG
This sequence comes from Anseranas semipalmata, assembly GCA_013399115.1. Lineage (NCBI taxonomy): Eukaryota > Metazoa > Chordata > Aves > Anseriformes > Anseranatidae > Anseranas > Anseranas semipalmata. The sequence continues at coordinate 27,488 of VXAA01002716.1, read as the reverse complement.
CCTGGGACTTGAGTGACCTTACTGTCTCTCTGTCTTTTAGTGCTGCCTGAAGAGAACACACGTTTTTTTCTCTCTGTAGTGTTCAGTAAGCACGCACTACTTTCTTTAGCTCCTTCTATAACAGCATCATACTGCAAAGGACTGAGAATGTGAATTCCTTTTACCTCAGAATTCTCCTCTTCTTTAAAATGGGCTTCCTATGTTCCTTATGTTTACTTTGAAAACTATAATTGTGCTAGCAGATGTGGCAGTACACATTTTAGTCATTCAGCAAGTGTCAACACATTATCATAGAACACAGGTAGATCTGTTCTTCCCCAAAGTGTCATCCTATGTGAATCGAATCTGTCATTTAGTTTCTAGTTATCATCAACACTTACAAAAACCTGACAAACACCTCTCGGTCTGATGATAAATCCAAAACTCAAAGACAATGAAGAAGAAATAGTGTAATGAAGACAAGTGAGGATGACTTATATCCTGACGATAGGACTAGAACTCATACAATATTTTTGCTAAAGGATTTAGTAGCTGACATAATCGTTTATCTTTCCACATTTTCACACTTTTGTAATGTGTTAAATAACATTTTGTGTAGACTATGGTGTTTATAAAGAGAGATAATTTTGTTATACAATTGTAAATATTAAAGATATTTTAGGAACTTGAATTTTTTGTCTTGCAGCTTTTGTAGTTTAACATTCTGAAGCATATTTTTAATTGTATTATTGGTGCTCAGCCATCTGGTATTTAGTTTTTATATTTTTGCATTTCTATATAGCTTGAAAGAAAGCCCAATTATCAGTTTTTTTTTTTTTCTTTTTATTTCATAGAATCATAGAATGGCCTGGGTTGAAAAGGACCTTAAAGATCATCTAGTTTCAACCCCCCTGCTCCGGGCAGGGTTGCCAACTACTAGAGCAGGCTGCCCAGCACCACATCCAGCCTGGCCTTGAATGCCTCCAGGGATGGGGCATCCACAACCTCTCTGGGCAACCTGTTCCACTGCCTCACCACCCTCTGAGTGAAAAACAGTGCCTCACCACCCTCTGAGTGAAAAACACTAATGACTATCCTTAGTGTTCAGAGTTTTTGTGTATCGTCAGAGAAAAGCTGTAAATTTGGGGAAGGGAGATATGATAAATTTCTTCAAAACTTAAGTGTTATTATCTGTATTGTACCCATGTGTTTATGAAGGGCATAACTACTCCAATGAACGGAGCAGAGAACCAAGAATTAGTTTGATTTAGGGGAAGTATCCGTCTGGAACAAATAATTCAGAATAACCTGAAAGTTATTAGTAATGCTACTGTGGCCTTGCATTTGAGCTTCAGTGCAGCTGTTCAACACGTTGACCAGCTGAGTACAGGAATACTACCATGGCTATACTGCTCCTGGATATGCCACCAGTTCTAACTGAGCTGTTGTAGAGCTTAGATTTGCTCTGTCCTAATCAGCTGTCTTTGACATGGGACATATTTCACTAGTTCCACTCCTTAGGTTAAGCATAAGTGGAAACAAATTGATTCAGTTATGAGAGGGAAGCAGTTTATAATAGCAAAGGGCTGAGATTTAAAATGTCTTCTTCTACTGCACTTGATATTCCTGAGTGCTCAGTGTCACACACTGGAAACACTTTGTTTTTGAGTCCAAAGTGTTTTGGTATGTGACTCTTACACCTATATACACAACAAAGAATTGATATAAATGTTGACTGAGATTTAAGTCTTGTTAATTTATATATATATATATATAATTGGTGCTATTATGACTAATTGCTGAAGGGGCTAAAGCACTGAAGTCATAGCAGCACAATGTCCCCAGGGTCAAGAGATTTTTTTGCCTCTTGCTTTTAAAGAAGCTTATTAGTCTTGAGTCCGTCAGTTTTTTACATTATTCAAACACCCAATTAAAGAATGAATATTACATTGTATACTTGTTGGAATATTTGTTTTTATTAGGTTATGTGAAATAATGACTTACTTCTTTTCTGTCTGTTTATTATTTCAGTTGTATCATAATTTTAGTCATTACCTTGCAAACAGTAAAGCATACATGTATCTTTAGTCCTGTGATGACACTTTTAAAAGCAGTTATGTATATTTTAAATCATATAGATCAGGGCTCAGTACTAACTCCATCTCTTCTCCTGATTTGATTATAGTACTATGTCAGCCTACCATCAACCAGGCTAAGAATATCTTTCTGTTTAATGATCTGCATCAAGTGCTGTAATTGTCATGTATGTAGAATCATAGAATCGTTTAGGTTGGAAAAGACCTTCAAGATCATCAAGTACAACCACTAGCTTGACCTACTGAGTCCCATCACTAAACCATGTCCCTTAGTACCATGTCCACGTCTCTGAAATACCTCCAGGGATTGTGACTGTACTACTTACCTGAGCAGCCTCTTCCAATGCTTGATCACCCTTTCGATGAAGAAATTCTTCCTAATGTCCAATCTAAACCTCCCCTGGCACAAGTTGAGGCTGTTTCGTCCCATCCTACCACTTGTCACCTGAGAAAAGAGACCAACATCCTCCTCACTGCAACCTGCTTTCAGATAGTTGTAGAGAGAGGTCTCTCTTCACCCTCCTCTTCTCCAGACTAAACAACCCCAGTACCCTCAGCTGTTCTTCATAAGACCTGTTTTCTAGTCCTTTCACCAGCTTTGTTGCTCTTCTCTGCACATGCTCAAGCAACTCAATATCCTTCTTGTAGAGATGGGCCCAAAACTGATCACAATATTTGAGGTGTGTTCTTGTATTGGGTTTATGTGGTAACATTTTGGTAGCAGCGGGGCTGCAGGGCTGGCCTCTATCAGAAAAGTTCAGAAGCTGCCACATGTTAGATAAGAGCCAGTTCCAGCTGGCTTCAAAAGGCTCCAGAGACTGGTTGTGCCTGTGTGATAACTTATTTAAGAAAGAGAAAAAAATGATGCACAACAGCAGCTGGGATAGAGGGCTGAGAAAATGTAGAGAGAAACAGTCTTGCAGACACCAAGGTCAGTGAAAGAGGAGGGAGAGTGAAAGAGGAGATGTGGAGTATAGCTATCCATCAGGGTGAAAACATCGTAGTTCTTAGCAGTGCCACTTACAAAAGGACAATCACCTCCCTAATCCTGCTGGTCACACTATTTCTGATGCAGGCCAGCATGCAGTTGACCTTCTTGCACAGCTGGGCACACTGCTGGCTCATATTCAGCCGGCTGTCGACCAGCACTGCCAGGTCCTTTTCTGCCAGACAACTTTCCAGCCACTCTTTCCTAAGCCTGTATCACTGCATGGGGTTCTTATGACCCAAGTGCAGGACCCAGCACTTACCTTTATTGAATGTCATGTGATTGGACTCAGCCCACCAATCTAGCTCATCCAGATCCCTCTGCAAAGTCTTCCTATCCTCAAGGAGATCAACAGCCCCACCTACCTTGATGTTGTCCACAAACTTACTGAGGGTACACTCAATCCCCTCATCCAGATCATTAATAAATATGCTAAACAAAACTTGGCCACATACTGAGCCCAGGGGAAAGCCACTGGTGACCAGACACCAACTGAATTGCATTCCATTCACTATGACCCTTTGAACCTGGCAATCCAGACATTATCACAGAATCACAGAATCATAGAATATCTGAGTTGGAAGGGATCCACAAGGATCATCAAGTCCAATTCCTGGTTCCCCGTAGGACCACACCAAAAATCAGACCCTGTGTCTGAGAGCATTTTCCAAACGCTTCTTGAACTCCGTCAGGTTTGGTACTGGGACCACTTCCCTGGGGAGCCTGTTCCAGCGCCCGACCACCCTCCCATTCCTTCACCTAGCAATCATACACCTGCCCAAGCCAAAAACCACCAGTTTCTCCACGAGAATACTGTGGGAAATAGTGTCAAATGCTTTACTAAAACCAGGTAGACAACATCCACTGACTTTCATCCTTCTGCTAAGCAGGTCATCTTGTCTTAGAAGGAATTAAGTTAGTCAAGCAGTACCTGCCTTTCATGAACTCATGCTGGCTGCTTCTCATTATTCTATTGTCCCATATGTAACATTCAAGATGATGTGCTACATAACCTTCCATGGTACTGAGGTCAGACTGACAGGCCTGTAATTCCCTGAATCCTCTTCCCTGCCCTTCTTGTAGTTTGGTGTCATATTTGGTAACCTCTGGTTAACTGAGACCTCCTGGTTAGCCAGGACTACTAGCAAATTATTAAAAGTGGAAAATCCTAACAAGAAAATAATAATAATAACACCAACCAAACAACAACAACAACAAAATGGAAGAACAGAATAGGTGATTTTTAATAGTTTAGGGTCAGTAGCTAAGAGCTGGGTCAAACAATAGTTTCAGTTACACTGATTGTCCCGTTTTTGGCTGTGATAGAGTTAATCTTCATAGTGGCTGGTATGGTGCTGTATTTTAGATTTACGAGGAAAATAACATTGTTAACACACTGATGTTTTAGTTGTTGCAGAGCAATGCTTATACTATCAAGGGCTTTTCAGCTTCTCATACCACCCTGCCAGCAAGGAGACTGGGGGTACACAAGAAGATGGGAGGGGGCAGAGCTGGGACAGCAAAGGGATATTCCATACCATATGACGTCATACTGAACAATAAAACTGTGGGGGGTGCCATAGCTCAGGGACTGGCTAACCATCAGTCAGCTGGTGGTGAGCAATTGTACTGTGCAGCACTTGTCTGTTTATTCTTTCTGTTGTTGTTGTTGTTGTTGTTGTTTGTTTGTTTTTGTTTGTTTTGTTTTTCTGCTTCCTTATTAAACTGTCCTTATCTAAACCCAGGAGTTCTTGTAGTTTTTATTTCTCTCCCAGATCCCACTGCCAGGAATAGTGAGTGAAATGCTGTGTGGTGTTTAGCTGCCTTCAGGTTTAAACCACAATTGTAAGGATATGCTGGGATATTGGGGTCAGTAGCCAAGAACTGGAGGGCAAGGAAACCATCGGCTGAGAACCTTATCTTGGGAAAAGATCATTGACAAAGCAATTAGAAAAGGGGCACAAGCCCTCAGTCTATGTTGACTCCTGTCAGGTGTGAAGGAAAGGCATTCCTTCAAGGAAGACACTGTATGTTATCCACACAAGTGGACCAGCATGGTAAGAATTATCCAGTACCCTGAGACAACTAGACATGCTGGAGGTGATTTGTGGTGACCTGGACAACAACCAAGTAACCAAAGATCCAGTTGAAGTCTAGTGTCCGTGGTGATGCACTCTGTACAAATTTCCACAACATGGACCATGGACACTGGACTTCATCTGGATCATGACCAGCTTCCTGGCAGTAGAAACCTGGAAAGATGGAGAGGAACAAGGGGTGCATTGGTTGGCCAACTCCAGCAACACAAAGAAAGTCTCTCTTCCTCCCTACAGGCCTGCAACTCTGCTGTGGAGAAACTGGTTCATTGACTTGAAGAGAGAGAGAATATGTCTTTTCCCCCACCTCTACAGACCAATACTCAGCTATTAGGAGTAAAAATTCCTCTGCTCAAGAGAGAGAATATAGGAGGTAAATACCATGTGCCACCTTGTGGATTAACTTGCGTGACCACAGGTAGGATATGAAAAAGTGGGACAGAAAAATCTTCCTTGACCCTAGAGGCATGGCCATGTGAGTTGTAGGAAAAACAATCCTAAAAGGGGGTTCTTCCAGGAAAATGGCTGTTCCAGTTTACAGTGGGCCATTCACCAGACAGAGAAGAAGGGCTGGTCTTCCTTTGATCTGTATTTACAAATGTGTGACGACTACTATGACCAGGACTAGAGGAGCCCTGCCTCCAGCCAAGTGGAGAAAAAGGAGAATTGGGTTTATTAGAATGTGTGGATTCAATGGCCTGGCAGACCCACAGGAGTACAAGGCCTTAGTGGACACAGGTGCACAGGGTACCCTAATGCCATCAGGCTATAAAGGGGTAGAACCCATCTGCATACCTGGAGTGACAGGGGGATCCCAACAGCTAACTCTATTGGAGGCCAAAGTGAGCCTAGCTGGCAAGGAGTGGCAAAAGCACCCCATTGTGACTGGCCTGGAGGCTCCATGCATCCTTGGCATAGCCTACCTCAGGAGAGGATACTTCAAGGACCCCAAAGGGTACTTTTGCTGGTGTTGTGGTGTTACCCCACCAGACAGCTAAGCACCGCACAGCCCCCTCATTCCCCTCCCAGAAGGATGGGGTAGAGAATCAGAAGGGCAAAAGTTAGTGAACTTGTGGGTTGAGATGAAGACAGTTTAATAAATAAAGTAATGATGCCCAGCCAGTCCACGAGCAATGGCAGCCCTGGCAAACCTCTCCTACCTGTCCTCCCCTCCTCCCTGAATTTTTATTGATGAGCTTGATGCCATATAATCTGGGATAACCCTCTGGTAAGTTTGGGTCACTTGTCCTGGCTGTGTTCCCTCTCAATGTCTTGTGCAAGCCCAACCTCTTCACTAGGCAGTGTGAGAAACAGAAAAGACTTTGACATTGTAAGCACTATTCAGTAGTAACTAAAACACTGTTTTCATCACAAATCCAAAACATAGCACCATACCATCTACTATGAAGAAAATTAACTCTATCCCAGCCAAAACCAGTACACCTGGTCAGGTTAGAGAAGGTTTAACCATCTTTATAAGTCATAAATGCTATCCTGCACAATGTAAATAAATCCAGAGCAATGTTCATAACAGCAGTGGAATTAGTCTGGACTACAACTAATGGTATTGCTCCACTGATAATGTTATCTCAACTATTTCTGAGATTTAGCTTCAAAGACTGCTAAAATGTGCACATACTCTTTCCCCCTTGTTTTAGAATAAGCTTCTCTCTCAATTGGTTTACTTTGCTCATATACCAATCCTTCCCATCACTGCAAAATTGTTAGAGAGGTATTCCAGCTCAACTAATTATAGAGTGACAGCTGAAGAGAGAAGTGAAAGTTCTGGAAATAATTTGTTTCTATATTTAAAAACAAGAAAGAAAAAAAAAAAAAGCAAGAGCAAAACAAACAGCTTTTCTAAGGTAGTAAATGGTCTCTTCTCTTCTTCCTCTGACCCAGTGTAGGTCATTTTCTATCATGGTGAACAATTCTGACAATTTCAAAATGTGTGATTATTGAAAAGATATTAAGCCTCCCCCTCAACAATATGACAGAAGAAGAGTACAAATAACTTGATATTATTACATGGGCTAAATGGATATCACTGGATTATTTTAATAGTGATTTCTGTCCATTGAAATCAAGTGAGAGGAAATAAGCAACATTGTACCATGAAAATATAGTCTCTTGACAATTTCTTCATAGTTGATGTGTATTGGAAGTTAAATTGGCAAGCTTGGGCAATGAGACTCATAACCGTTGCTCATAAAGGCAAAGAGGAAAAGCTCGTAAAGAGGAATACTGTCCTGGGATGTTTGCTGGATGATGATTGTCCCACAGAAGCTTTTTTAGGAGAAAAAAAGAAAAGAATATCACATCTTATTGTGCTTTCTCCCTATCTGATGCTTTGGCCTTATGAGAGAACCAAATATAAAGTCTAGCTGAATGTGACAATTATTTTGGCAATATATTTGATATTTTCATGTTTTCACCTTATTGTGTGAAATAATGGACTATATGTCCATTTCAGCAGTACAATACAGCAGATCAGTTACCAAAAATTCGTGAGGCAGATGGAATTCCTCAATGTGTAATGAAAGACACCTGACAGTTTCTAAAGCTCCCTTGTTTGAAAACAAACCGATATTATTCATTTTATGAGAGAGAACAAAGGAAAGAAGAAAAAAAAAAAAAAAAAAAAAACTTTAGTAGAGAGAAACAAGCCCAAGCAGTTTTCAGAGCAGGTACCCAGTTTCCAACTAATCCAGTTTCTCGGTAGCTCTCTTCAGAGATGCCTGCACAGAAATAGGCTTTGTGCTCTCACAGATTGCTATTTGCTATTTTCCTCTCAATCCACAACAAGGCTTTTCCAGCCCTCTCACTTGAATAACAGAAGACAAGCTCAAGAGTTTTCTTTTCTGAAATGAAAGTTATGTAAACCGCCAAGTATTTTGACTGAGCAAATGGTTCTCATTACACTTACACACATCACAGCCACAAATGCTATGTAGTTTGCTATACCACTGGGAGAACGTTTCAGAGAAGAAACATATTTTAGGTCATCTATATGAGAATGTACATGACAGCAACATGCATAAAAGTCAGTTTGTGTCCTTGTCTGTTTTGTTTATGGTTTTCTTATTTTCTTATTATTTTTTTTGCATTGAAAATATCTTTGACATTGATCCTTAAAGGAGCAGCCACACTTCTTTCACACATCCTTACAGGTATTAATCAATTATTTTAGGCTATTGAACAGGAAATATTTTTTCATAGTTTTCTACCAACAGAAAGTAAAACTTCAAGAAGATAAATATCAAAAAAATTGGATAACATACACAAAATAAGACAAAAGAAATTATTTTTCACTGTGACAAAAGATTTCTGCATATTCTACTAAATTTCCTTCACTAACAGCCTTCACCTAGCCATCTGTATTCTCGTCTACAGAATATAAAATTGATTACTACTGTGAAACTAACAGTTTTGTTAAGATACCACAGGTATCCCTGCTGTAGAATTAGAACAGATAAGAAGAGTAATGTTGCAGAAAACTGGAAAATGACAGCACTAATACAAAATAGAAACAAAAGATGAAGGACATGAAACAGAAAATTGAATAATAAATCTCCAAAGATCTGGATAAATCTCTGTAGCTTTTTATTTTGTTTTATTTTTTTATTTTTTTTCTGGTTAAAAAGAAAGAAAATGAAAATTTCTAAATTCCTCAAAATTTGTAACACTTTCGGTAAAATTGCTGAATCTTAATCCATAAAGAAATCAATGTTGTTCTTACAGTAAACATTGTTTTGCTTATAGTAAACATTTTATTTTTGTTGTCACTTTTTATACTGTCAGTCCTCACATAAGAACCACCCTGGTGACACTGATTTCCTTATCAACAACTCAGTAGCCTCTACCATTTTTCCTTATGTTTACAGACCCTCTGGCATTTGAAGCTACTCATGAATATAAATATTCTGTCCTGCAAAATGATTCAGCAGATGTCCTCCTACCATTTTGTGTACATCACAAAGCTGCAAATACATAATTATACTTACACAGTAAGATTAAAAGGTTAGGTGCTTGAAATGAACAATTTAGATTTAGAAAATAATCATCTCAGCTGTGCCTTCACTGTCCTTCATCTTGACTACTGCATTTTACTATTCACAACCACATACATTCTATCTACTCAGCTCATAACTGGTTTGCTAAAATAATCTTCACAGCCCCACTAATTTTGACCACCTCTAAATATTTTTCTTGGAGTTCTCAGCCATTTCTTAAGTTGTATGACCAGACCTTTGGCTGATATAGTCTAGCATTTTTCTGTCAAATTCAAGGACAATTAATCTTGTTGTCAAATGTTCTCTCTGTTTCATTTACCTCCACTGATCCTCTTCTGACCACATCTATGTTTTCTGGTGCGTCGCAATCCCACCATCTCCTGTCAACCACTCCTGTTGAAATAAACCATCCCAGAAGCCCAGTACAGTTTTTATATTGATTTTCTTTTAAATTCCTCTTTTTACTAACCACTTGAAAACATCTGAAATTTATATTTTGACATGTTTTATCGTGTAAATAAAACTAAATTGTGTATTTTAACTCTTGAAAGGATCATGGAGATATCCAGAGGATATCCAGAAGATAAAAGAGGAAAAAAAGTAAAGACCACAGAAACAAATGTCAAGGGAAAAGACAAACAAGCAAGACCAAAACGAAAAAAAAAGACAAAAAAGAAAAAGCAGAGGTGAACTGATTGTTTAGAAAAGCAAATACTTTATATAAAACCTGTTAAGAAATGAGAAGAAAAATGAAAAAAAAATAAAAACTGAGTTAGACTAACATTATATAGCATCAAACTTGCAGAAAGAGCTGAGAATGGGCTTACAATCACAAGGACAATTTTTTACTACAATAAATAAATGTATAAATAAATTAATCAATAAATAAATTTGAAGAAAGAGTGAAGGAAGGGGGGATTCAGAAAGATTATGAAACATGACTCCTGGAAAGGTCTGGAGAGCTTATTACAGAGACAAGTTGAATGTGTGTTCCCAGAGGTAGCCAATTGCAAGTACTAATAAGATTGCTTCAAGGCAGGAAGAGCCTACAGAAAATGTAATGCCTGACGCAACCTTAAATGAGTAGGAGAAAGAAGAAGTTACAATATGAGAACAAAGTAAAGAAAAAAAAAAAAAAGAAAGAAAGAAACAATAGAAGTGTGAATTAACAGAATCAATGAGCAGGTTGTGATATTCTTTAAATTATCTGCCATAGAATAATGGCAGAACAGGCATTGAATGGATTCTTGTGATCCAGGACAATTATAGGCCCTCTCACATTTACAACAATGAAAACTTCAAATAGAATTATACCCAGGAACTAATATGGCCAGAATCTCATTTGACACACACTTTCACTTTTTGGAAACTGAACCACTGACAACTGCTCTTTATCTATGATTTTCTAAATAGGTGCTAAATGATCTTCCAACAATTAAACATAGTATCTTGATTAGAAAGGACACCTAGAAAGGCACTAACTCAACTGTAATGATTTAAATCCAAAACATTCATGTATCTTTTGCTAAAGAGTACCAATCTGGTGCTGAAAATTAAATGATTGTCTGCTAGATTCACTGAAAAAAATTATAAAAATTCTATTCTTGGCCATTCCAGAAGATGACAAAAAGATTATTTAGAGTACCAAAAAAAAATGAATAAAATAGAAATATTAGAATAGAAATAAAAATGCAAAAATAACTTTCATTTTTCAGTTTGTCAATGAAGAACTGATTACAGTTCAATAAAATTGCAGGTAATAAATGATAGTTCAATTTTCAAGGGTGCTTAGCACCCATATTTTTCATTTATTTAATTGACAATGTTAAGTGTTGTGTAAAAATTCAATGAGTTCAACTAAGGTAAAATGTCTCTAATGACCTTTTTTCCTGTTACAAATTTGTAACTAAATTGAAGCTATATATGCTTCACCTCATTTGGAAGATTTGAATACAGTTAATAAATTTTTGGCAAAAATGTAATATTTTCTCTGTAATCTCACCTTTGGAGATGAGAAATTGTCAGCTGCAAAAAGGTGCTTGCCTGAAATGAAAACAGTACTTTGATAAACAATATATTTTCCTGCTGTCAATCAAGAAAAGTAATTATGTTTTCCTCATTTCACAGGACTTGATGTATACCGAGATCCTGAAACACTCCACAGCTTCCACCATCCTGCTCCCCACCCCCACTCAAATCATAGAATCATAGAATCATAGAATCATAGAATGGTTTGGGTTGGAAGTGACCTTAAAGATACCTAATTCCAACTCCCCTGCCATGGACAGGAACACCTTCTACTAGACCAGGTTGCTCAAAGCCCCATCCAACCTGGCCTTAAACACTTGCAGGGATGGGGCATCCGCAGCTTCTCTGCTCAACCTGTTCCAGTGCCTCACCACCCTCTGAGTAAAGAATTTCTTCCCAATGTCTAATCTAAATCTACCCTCTTTTAGTTTAAAGCCATTACTGCTTGTCCTATCACTACACACCCTTACAAAGAGCCCCTCTCCAGCTTTCTTGTAGTCTCCCTTTGGTGACTGGAAGGCTGCTCTAAGTTCTTCCTGGAGCCCTCTCTTCTCCAGGCTGAGCAACCCCCAACTCCCTCAGGCTGTCTTCCTAGAAGAGGTGTAAAACTATTCTAGGCTCAGTCTTCTCTCCTAACAGACACAAGATAAACTTATCCATTGTTTACTTCCATAATTTTCTTGTAAATCTTTCTCATCTAATCTATCCTACACTTCCACATTATTACCATTCAACCTCAATTTGCCCCCTCCCCCGCCCCGTGACGGGGCTGAAGGGTTTTTTTTTGTAGCTTTAGTGATGATAAACCCCACTGCTAGTCAAATATCCACTTTTAAATTTTAGGGAAGAGTTCTCTCTTAATATTTATTCTATCACCATGCAGATATTCCCAGCAGCAAGACTAGGAATGTGGCCCCAGATTTCTTATTTCTAATGTCTGTCATTCTGTTTTCATTTAACATCAAGGGCTTCTATCTAGAAATGTAAGACTTCTTTGTATGACTTGGCTAACTGGCTCTTCAAAATTAATGTAACTTCTCTTACTGCACAATGAAAATATTCTTCTGAATAATTCCTTTGCTTTGTTTTGTTTGTTTGTTTGTTTGTTTGTTTGTTTAATGTTACTTGGTATTTACACACAACAAAGCGAAGGTTTTCAGTCTATTTCCATATTTTGCTACTATTCTTTTCTATTTGCTGACACACAGTAGCTTTACACATCAGTGATACTGTGAAAATGACTCCAGCAGATGCAAGACTGGCTGAAAAGACAGAACCATTGGAGTTATCTAACTCTGTTGAATCCATAAAGTTCTAGACTGGTTTGCAGTAACTCTCTCTCTATGACACCATTTTTCTTTGCAGAGAGTTACAAACCCTTACACTTCTCACTAAGAAAGCAAGTATTTTTTTCCTCCTAATTTATAACTTTTTTTTTTTTTTTTAAGAAATATACAAATATAACTATTATAAGAAGCTGTAGGATGCTACAGGGATTAGTACTGTGCATTATTACATTTATGTAATTTCTCCTCAGACCACTATCTTCCCTTGACAGGAAATGTTCTTTTTAAATGATATTTAATGATCAAACACAAATTAAACAGTGTAATAAACGAAGCATAAAAATAAATGTAAAAACTAAATATTGTTTATATAGTTCTATAACTCATACATTAATGTGGATATTTTTTTATAAATTTATGTATATATAAAACAGTATATCATAGAATCATAGAATCATAGAATGGTTTGGGTTGCAAGGGATCTTAAAGATCATCTAATACCAACCCCCCTGCCATGGGCAGGGACACCTCCCACTAGACCAGGTTGCCCAAAGCCCCATCCAGCCTGGCCTTGAACACCTCCAGGGATGGGGCATCCACAGCTTCTCTGGGCAACCTGCTCCAGTGCCTCACCACCCTCAGAGTAAAGAATTTCCTCCGAATATCTAATATAAATCTACCCTCTTTTTTAGTTTAAAACCATTATTCCTTGTCCTGTCACGATACTCCCTGGTAAAGATTCCCTCCTCATCTCTTTTATAAGCCCCATTTAAGTACTGAAAAGCCACAATGAGGTCTCCCCAGAGCCTTCTCTTCTGCAGGCTGAACATCCCCAGCTCTCTCAGCCTGAACATCCCCAGCTATCTTAGCCTGTCTTCATATGAGAGATGTTCCAACCCTTTGATCATCCTCGTGGCCCTCCTCTGGACTCTCTCTAACAGGTTTATGTCTTTCTTATGCTGTGGCTTTCTAGGCTGCAAGTGCATATTGCTGGCTCATGATGAGCTTGTCATCAACCAACACCCCCAGGTCCTTCTTCTCAGGGCTGCTCTCAATCCATTCTCTACCCAGCCTGTATTTGTGCTTGGGATTGCCCCGACCCAGGTGCAGGACCTTGCACTTGGCCTTGCTGAACTTCATTAGGTTCTCACAGGCCCACCTCTCCAGCCTCTCATGTCCCTCTGGATGGCATCCCTTCCCTCCAGTGTGTTGACTGCACCACACAGCTTGGTATCATCAGCAAATTTGCTGAACATATATATATATATATACACATATATATAGCATATATATATATATATATGTATAATATATAACATATATATATATATATATATAAAAACACATCTGCATAGCCATGTTTGAACTACCATTTCATGTAGAGAAGACATTTCATTTAAACCATATTTCATACTGTTTGCTATTTTTTTTTCAGCATACTTAATACAGACAGGATGAAAGACCTATTTCACACATACATAACCATTACTTGGAAAATCTGTAGCCTGTTAAAACTACCAGTTCAGAAAGTAAATTCTTAAGTAACTTTGACCCTTATCAAATATCTCAGATAAGCACAGATTCAGATTTTAAGCAGTATAGATGAGAAAGACAAGAAAGTATGGAGTGGAAGGTGAAGACATGGAGAAAAGGTTAAGACAGAGGGCAAGCTATTGGTAATCATAGGAACACAGGCTTTTGCACAGAAACAGCCTGAGTTACACTTTTTATTATTCATAGATCTACAAGTCTTAATCTAGCTAGTCACAAACATCTTTAGAAATAATTAAAATGCCCTCAGATATGTGAATACAATATTACCGAGGATGTGTGTGAATTGTTTTCTCCGTACTTACTGTAAAATACATGACCCAAAATGATGTAAGTATTTACAGTTTGGTTAGATTTGGTCTTTAGTCCTTTCTCAGGGACAAATCTATGACTAGGTTTAGATTTTGTCTTAATAATAACCTACGTACCTGAGGACAAGAGCTATGTTTACACTCTGCACTGTGATTGTCCCATCATTGCTTAATAATAATAACAACAGTTATTATACTGAAAGAAAAATAATAATAATAATAATAAAAAACAAAAACAGTAAAATAGCAGCTTCCTCTTTTTGCTATCATACTACATTTTCTGTCAACACTTTTCTAAAATTTAAAATGCACTCCAAGCACAAATTCTGTCATTCAAAGTACAGCCATCTCCAAAATTATACGGCCACATGAGAGAAAAAATTCTACAGGAAAATAAAAACAACATTTCTATTACAAACACAACTTCACAGGGGAAAAGTTCTTAACAGAAACAAGATATAATAATATACAAATATTCCAAAAAGAAAATACAATAACTATTGAGGTGGTCTACACATTTTATTTTTCCTCATTAACGTGACCTGTTCCCTGATCTGTGGCTGTGTTTCATTCTGAAATTAATGAGGAATGCAAAGGTCTTCTTAACTCATAAAAATAAAATGTGCTTTAAGCCCCAAGGTGCTATGTATTTGTTTCCTACTTGGAACTGTTCAACATTGTTTCTTTCAAAACAGCTTGATGGAAATATAAAGTACTTTTTTCTGCTGAAAATAGTAGGCGAAATACAGAAGCGCACTGTACATGTCATTTCACTGTGCTGAATAATAAACTAACTTTCAAAAACCTGAGAATTATATGAAATGCATCACTTGCCTTTTTCTTCCTTCCACACTGTTGCATTTTGTTAAAGATTTTTTTAATAATCAAAGTAATTAAAAAAAAAATCACTTTTTTTTTTATTTGTTTTAATCTCTGTGTTATTTCTTCTAGTAGTAATGCCTTTCAGCTGATGCATACAATTTCTGTTCATCAACGGTGGTTATGTATACAGACAAAATGTGCAAATTATATTTCTGAGACTTGGGAAAAATTTTAGGTTGTATGAGTGTCCTGTTTTCGGCTGGGATAGAGTTAATTTTCCTCCTAGTAGCTGGTATGAGAATAATGCTGATAACACACAGATGTTTTAGTTGTTGCAGGGCAGTGCTTACACAGAGCCAAGGACTTTTCAGAATTTTGTGCTGCCCTGCCAGGGGACAGAACCAGGACAGCTGGCACAAACTGGCCAAAAGGATATTCGATACCATATTATGTCATGCTGAACAATAAATATGGAGTGGATAGTTGTGGGGGGGGGGGGGGTGACACGACATGCTGCTTGGGGATGCGATGGACATCAGACAGCAGGTAGTGAGCAATTGCATTGAGCATCACTTGCTTTGTACATTCTGTTATTATTATCATCATCATCATTATTTCCCTTCCTTTTCTGTCCTAATAAACTGTCTTTATCTCAACCCATGAGCTTTTACTTTTTTTTTCCTCCTGGTTCTCTTCCCCATCCCACTGTGGGGGGTGTTGAGTGAATGGCTGTTTGGTGCTTAGCTGCCTGCTGGGTTAAACCACAACAATGAGCAAAGAAAATAAAAATAACAACACCCTTCCATTTGTAGGTTCATATTTTGCAGCTGAATCAATATCCTCATTACAGAGAGCATACCTGTTTATTTATGTGTGTTAGTTGTCATGCACAGGTCAGACTACCTACAATTTTTATTTTATTACTAGCAGTCTGATCTCCCCATATAATCTGATGTCTTAAATGTAGTGAGACCAGACAAACATCAAGTGCAACCTACCCATACACTGTTTCCATTGTTCGTTCTTTATAGTGGTTGTGAGAGAGCTGTTTCACAGTAAGACCAATTAAGAGGATAATATCTTTTCTATATACATAAGATAGCTTTGCCTTAGTAATACAGCATCAGTTACTCAGCATGTTACAGAGACATTTTTAGTAAAAGAACAGATTATTAGAAATCAGAGTTCTGTATTTCACCCAGAATTTCTGGTTGTCTTTTTGGAGACAGTGAACCCAGCAATACCATGAAGCATCAGACTTACTATTTAAGTAAGTATGTATAGCTCTGTATGTAACATTAATACATGAATGTGCAGCAGGTCCATTCAATGTTTTATGGCTATTGCACAGTTGCACATTAACACTTTTACATGACTACAAGATGTTCATTTCTTCTCAGTATATGACCTATGCATGGCCAGTGGTCACATCATTTTTCCCAACCCATAGTAGTTAGATGGTTTCATATCTGGAAATTATGGACAACCATTAAAAAAATATTTTGGAGAAGATACATCTAAGGAAGCCAGCAGCAAGAAACTGAAAAGTCTGCAAAATAAGAAGACAGAAGAAAAAGTCCACATTCTGTTATCAATTTTTTTTTCTGGGTTTATCAAATGTTTATGTTTTACTAACACATGTATGCCTAATCATTTCTCTATCTCTAAACAATAGTTTTAGAAACTGTATTTGCATTTCATATGGTACATTAGAAATAGAAGAAAATATAAGATATCCTTCAGAGACTGAAGTGGAACAAAAAGAAATGTTTTACTACATCGTTTACATAGTTTACTATGTCCTTTGCTTGTCATCCCACTCATTATACATATGGCAGATCACAGAATCATAGAATCATAGAACGGCATGGGTTGAAAAGGACCTTAAAGATCATCTAGTTTCAACCCCCCTGCTCTGGGCAGGGTTGCCAACCACTAGAGCAGGCTGCCCAGCACCACATCCAGCCTGGCCTTGAATGCCTCCAGGGATGGGGCATCCACAACCTCTCTGGGCAACCCGTTCCAGTGCCTCACCACCCTCTGAGTGAAAAACTTCCTCCTAATATCCAACCTAAATCTCCCCTGTCTTAGTTTGAAACCATTCCCCCTTGTCATATCATTATCAACATCTGTGAACAGGCGTTCCCCCTCCTGTTTATACGCTCCCTTCAGGTACTGGAAGGCCGCAATGAGGTCTCCCCGGAGCCTTCTCTTCTCCAAGCTAAACAAGCCCAGTTCCCTCAACCTTTCTTCATAGGAGAGGTGTTCCAGCCCTCTGATCATCT
>VXAA01002715.1:591865-655412 GCA_013399115.1 Anseranas semipalmata | reverse complement strand
GACCCTTCTCCAGGCTCTAGGCAACTATCACTGACACTGGCATCAACTGGGAGGACCGCAATAGATCCAAAAGCTTAGGACTGACATTTGCATTTTGCTAAAGTTTTCTTGGGAAGCTCAAACAGGCATTTTCTCATTTTGTCTATTTTTATCTTTTTGAAATATATTTTTCGTATTTTAATTCCTGCTGTGAGTTAATACTGACATGACATGGAAAATTCTTGAAACTATTCAAAATTGATTTTTAATGCACATTTTTTGTGAATAAGGTTCCAGAAATAGGTCTAATCATGGCAACATTTGATTTTAAACTATGCATTTTGATAGAATATGAATATCTTCCAGGGTTCTGACCACTTTTACACACAGTGTACACTACAGAAAGCTTGGCTCAATGAAGGATCACCGTTCCCCATCTTCTTTCCAGTCTGTAGGTGAGTCAATTAGTCTTGAAAAGTTTACAGAATCACAGAATCCTTTAGGTTGTAAGAGACCTCTAAGATCACCTAGTCCAACCTATGACCTAACACTAACAAACCCTCCACTAAACCATATCACTAAGCTCTACATCTAAATGTCTTTTGAATCCCTCCAGGGATGGTGACTCAACCACTTCCCTGGGCAGCCTGTTCCAATGCCTAACAACCCTTTCAGTAAAGAATTTTTTCCTAATATTCAACCTAAACCTCCCCTGTCGCAACTTTAGCCCATTCCCTCTCGTCCTATCACCTGACACATGGGAGAAGAGCCCAATCCTTACCTCACTACAGCCTCCTTTAAGGTACCTGTAGAGAGCGATAAGGTCACCCCTGAGCCTCCTCTTCTCCAGGCTGAACAACCCCAGCTCCCTCAGCCGCTCCTCGTAAGACTTGTTCTCCAGACCCCTCACCAGCTTTGTTGCCCTTCTCTGGACCCGCTCCAGCACCTCGATGTCCTTCCTGTAGTGAGGGGCCCAAAACTGAACACAGGACTTGAGGTGCGGCCTCACCAGAGCTGAGTACACAGGGACAATCACCTCCCTAGTCCTGCTGGCCACACTGTTCCTGATACACGCTATACAAGTTTAGCTCAGAAACACAAAGGAAAAGCTACTGGGCATAGATATACAATCTGGTCCTTCAGAAATGGAATTAGGGACTTTTTCCACCTTTCCATTACATTTCACGCTTTTAAACAGTTGATGTCCCAAAACACTAATAGACCCCAATAAAAAGCAGGACAGTAAGTGTGAGATACATGAGACTTGTTGTAACAAGCAGGTTTATTCCTTTCCTCTGGAGCTTATTATGAGGAAAAAGCCAAGTAGTGCATTAAGTAAAGAAACTTTAATAAGATTTCAGAGTGGAAAATGCAGAAATAACTTCCACCCTGTTATCTTCTGGAGCTGATGCTTTTCTGTAGACGCTGTAGAGCAAGTAGTCTAAGGGGGTGCAGCATTCATCTAATTGCCTTCCTTAACTACCTCCCTCCATTACTTTTTGCCATTTCTGGCTCTCATATAAGGTCACAGCAGAGAATGGATAAGTTTGTGATTAAATATATGTAATCTAGACCCTGCTGAGCCTGCCAGGCAGCCAGAGGTCTAACCCCCTATTGTGGTTTAACCCAGCAGGCAGCTAAGCACCACACAGACGTTTGCTCACTCCACACCAGTGGGAAGGGGCAGAGAATTGGGAAAAAAAGGTAAAACTCATGGGCTGAGATAAAGACAGTTTAACAGGACAGAAAAGAAAGGGAAATAATAATAATAACAATAATGATAAAAGTGTATACAAAACAAGTGATGCACAATGCAATTGCTTCCCCCCCGCTGACTGGTGCCCAGCCTGTCCCTGAGCAGTGGCAGCCCCCCTCCCCCCAGCCAACCCCTCCCAGTTTTATTGATCAGCATGATGTCATATGTTATGGAATATTGGAATATCCCTTTGGCCAGTTTGGGTCAGTTTTCCCGATTCTGTCCCCTCCCAGCTTCTTGTGCACCCCCAGCCTCCTCGCTGGCAGGGCAGCATGAGAAGCTGAAAAGTCCTCATCTTAGTTGTTGCTGAGCAGTGTTTACACTAAAACATCAGTGTGTTATCAACATTATTCTCATCCTAAGTCTGGAACACAGCACCATACCAGCTACTAGGAAGAAAATAAACTCTATCCCAGCTGAATCCAGGACACCCTCTAAACTTGAACCAAGCAGTGCTAGTTCTACCTTGTGGTGCAATGCAGAGGGTGGGATTTGGGGTTGTTCGGCATGGGCCCAGCTGTGGTTCTGATGGTGACGCTCATGCGTTGTCTGTGGGAGCAACTGTAGCAGTGGTCTGTGCTTTTGGAAAGCTTTCATCTGTGATTTGTCATAGAATAACTATCAGATAGTGTTGTCTTCAGGGAAAACGAAGTGTGATAGATGACATATGTAAGTAGGCCTGCTTATGTAGTCACAACCGAGCATCCATCAGACAATACTTGCTCTCAGATTTCTATTTAAATTATAACAAATGAAGAGCATGTAGTTTGAGATAGGGTTACTGTTTCTCTTACCATTTTATTTCTTTATCTGTGCATAATGTATGAATGACTGCCACAAAACAGGAAGAGTATTTATTAAGAATTAGTGGTGTTTCCTTTCTTAATATATGTAGATGGATTGAGAATGGAAGAACAAGAGAAGAGATTAATCCCTATTAGGGGATCCACATTGTTCACAAGTTGAATCACTGAAGGCCCCTCGTAAGAGAAAGCATTTGTTAGTTTTTTCTTCAAATTCATGAAGTGGGATTGCCAACGAACTGACACCTCTCTTTGATTACAGCAGAGCTGGAGTGATTTTGGCTGGACCTTTCTTACTGGGGTAATCCCTTTCTGGGATTGAACTCTTCACATCTCAGAGTTACTGGTAGCATGTTGTATAACAAAACACTTCTGAAAAGCTAATCCATATTTCTGAAACAAGTAATACAGGAAACTTTAGCTTATTCTAAAATATAAGGCACCTGTAGGTAGGCAATATTAAGATTTTGAATCTGCTTTATGTACACAGTCAAATCTCCCTCTCATGGCCGTGCATATACTTTTTTTTGGATGGGAAAGCTCAGGAATCATGTAGGTTATCCAGAGGTATGAATGTCAAGTAGACTTCTGAAACTGCATTATGATCCTGTATGAAAGCTCTGCATTGGAACAAAAGTGGCTTTGATTCAGTGATTTGTAATTTGTTTCCAAAATAAACTTAACAATTGCAGTTGAAGCCACTTGAAGCAGTTTCATTAATGCAGTTTCTGTTTTTCCTTGGTGTGTCCACAAGGCAAGCCCCACGTATTTGGTTTAGATGCTGTATATGTTGATACTGCATTATGGCACTGTAAAGAAGAGTACAGAGTGCTCACTGAAACAGTCTAATGTTTACGTGCAATTTTATTTTGTGAAATACATTAATAAAGCCCACAGGAAACAGGCTGATAAGTAGGAAGGCCACAGAAGTCACAAAACACTGAACAAAAAGTACAAAGCCAACAAGCAAATCCCATATATTTAGTCTACCTTTCTTTTACTTTGTGAAGAGATCTTTCCTGTCACTTCCTTCTCAGCAGATAAGCATGTGCACCTTCTGGTAGCACTTCTGGACACAAGTAGCTCAATTTTATATAATTTTGAACAACACTATTTGAAATATTTATGAGGCTTGGGAGTATAGGGTTGAATATGCACAGGAAAATAACAAAACTTAGGAAAAATAGGTGATGAAAGATGCATGACTCCAGTTAGGAGTGCTAGAGTTTCAGTGTTTGTTGATCAGAGTGCTGAAGTGTTGGGAGGATTTTGAATTGTGACCTGTGCTTAGCCTCCCTGGTTAGCGGAGAAAATGCCTTTCCTGTCGTGGGGCTCATTGTCGGTATTTTTCCTTAGAGGGCAAAAGAGCGGCATTTAAAGGAAGACTGCTTTCTGTGTTAAAAGCATTTCCATGTATTGACATCTGTGACTCAGACAGAACTTGAGTTGTCTGAGTTGCAGAGCAGGATAACTTGTGTGGTATTAGCTAGATGTCCTGGAGTTTAATGCTCTTCATTAATTCAGAAACAACTATGAGTTTAACGTAAAGGTCTCGTGGTTTTTCCTGGTTTCCTGCTGTGGGATAACATTTTAGCGCATACTGATATTTCAAGTCTACCTGCTGCCTTCACTACTTCTGACCATAAAATATTCCTGACTACGTGAAGAGAAATTAGGTTGTGGAGCTTTTGGGTGGCTTCATATTGATCTTTCCGTTCTAGCACTTGCTCAACTGCAGATTTAGCTCTGACCGTGGAGAAATAAAGTACCCCCACATCCCGATCCTTAAACTGAATGGGCCTATGTCCCTTGGTCTCCAAGAACAAGAACTCTTTGCTAGCTAATAGAAGGATGAATGCATTCTGTAGTATGATTTGTTCATCTGTAATGAAAATGTGGTTTATAAATCTATCTACAATAGCAAAATACAATTTTTCTTTAACTTGTGAAGGAGAGGCAGAAGACCTTCCTCATGCTTTTATCAGGTGAGTGACTTCTGCATTTATTGTAAGGGTTTGCTTGTTTGCAGTCTATGTTTTTCTTCTCCCTCTTGTGTTCTTTACTCCGGTTTCCCTTCCACCTCCTATATCCTTCATCTCCAATTTCCTTTCTAACTAACCTAATACGCCCTCATAGCATGTTCCAGGCTGCTGTGTTCCTCTCTCCTCGTCCCGGTTGCTGTGTGTATATAAAGACTGTGCTATGCAAGTCTCTCATGCTCATGTGGCACCAGTTCTGTTTCACGGTGTTCCAGTCTTTCCTATGCATCCATCTGTGGGATTTCATGCAGTGTTCACAGTAATGTATTTTTCCCTGCTCTAAATAGTTGCCAAACCCATGTTAAATATTCAGGAAGGTGCTGCTTGCTTAGAGCAATATGTTTAAGTTCATTTGGGGATGATTCATATTCATGCCAACTATTCCTGTTGCACGAAAGATTCTGCTGTTTCAGATAGGAAATAGTCTTATGTAACCCATGATAGCTGTGCAGACCTAATAGTGGTATTTTTGTGCAGCTTAAGGTACACATTTGATAACCTTGCAAACATTACTAGGTTATAATAGTAGTCTCCTTCTGCTGTGTTTCAGTGTTCCTTTTCTCTGCTGGCCAACATCATGTGTTTAAGCTTAGTTCAGTTACTCTTGGAAGGTACAGAACTTAAATGTGATTCATTCAGTGCCTATCTGGAAGTCATTATCTTCAGCGGATTTGTGAAAATAGCTGGTGCCATTTGCTGATATAGTAAAAGCCAAACATTGCAGCTGACAGTTTTTTTTAGCTAGCAAAAAGTTGGTGGCAGGTGCTGAAGTGACTTTTTGGTAAAGCATTGCAACATGTGCTTATGTCTGCTAGTCTCTGTTCAGCAGAACACTGCAGTGGAGTGCTTGATAGATATGAGTGGCAAATTGAGGTCCTGGATGGTTGTGGTGATGAAGGTAGTATAAACTTGAAAATGATTCGGGACTGAAGTGTAGAGGAAATACTTCTCTGTGGAGAAATAGGTTAATCTGTATTTTCAGAATATCATCCAAAAAGCCAAGCAAACAAACAAAAAGCACCTGTAAAAGAGGGGAGGGAGGAAGAAAGAAAGAAGGCTGAATGCTTTTGTTAGGATTACCTACTTACTGGCGTTGCTGTTGTAATTACTATTAGCAGAAAGGGAGTTTATATGAGGCCTAGTTGTAACCAGCAAATACCAGTGGCATATGATATATACCATTTTGATGACTACTGTGACCACTGATGGAACTTCCTAAAGAATCTATGTTTCTGTGACTTCTCCAAAGCTACTAGCTGATTACTAAAGAGATGGGAGGACATGAAGACCCATCTTTAGTTCTAGAGTAAACTAACATCTGGCTTTCATCTGCTTTCACAGCTGTGTTAAATCTGTCCCTTAGAGGAAGTGGCCTGTGTGAGGATTATTGGTAACCATTTTAGTTTTAAAGTACTTGTCTCAGAGTATTTGTTTCAAAAGCTTCTAGCCTAGAGACTAGAATTTGTTACTGGAGAAAGCTACATTGAATATCTCAGAAATATATCTGAAAATGATGTAGACTTTTCTTTCCCAGTGGCTTGTCTATTGCAAAATATTCCCTGTGAGGAAACTGGAGGCGTAGGCTGCTGAAGATGTCCTCCTAAAAACTGATTTTTTGCAAGAGTGAAGCAAAACACAGATGCAGATTCTGAAATGTACTGGACATACTGATTGCCCTCCAAACTTTTGGTGTTTGCTTTCGGAGCTGTTTGCTTATGCTTTGTCAACACATACTCAGCTAATAAAGAACTTCTTCTTTTGCCCTGCTTAGTAGATCAGCCACAAACAGAAAGAGGAGCAGTTTGTAACTGTACTTCCTTCAGAAATGCATAAAATAAGATTTGTGCCTTTGAGGCTGCTTAGTCCCTCTTCCCCACCTCCTACTCCGTCCTGTGCAGAAGGGACATCACCTAGAGCAGCTGATGCTCTGCCAGTATAATTTCAGCCATGCCTATTTCTTCTCAGGGGCTACAAGACAAAGCAAAGGCTCCATTTTTTTTTTCCCCCTACACCTTTGCATTGTGAAATGTAATCCTTTCTTCATGTGCTATTACATGTAAAGGAGATACAGGGATTTTTCTCTTACTATTTCCTTGTGATGGGTTAAGTGTCCAAAGGATGCAGTCTGGTCTAAATGAAGGTGTATAGCCATAGAGTGGTGGGAAAAATTCAATTAAGGTGTCAGGGTGAGTGTCACTCATAAGAAATGCATCCTTATCCATAGAGACAACTTTTGTAACAGAGACTGTCTATTCATGCTGAAGAAGGGAAGATGCCAGTGGTTGAAACAAACTATCACATCTAAAGAAAATTACTTTTACAGGTAGAGATGCAAAACACTCTTAGGGGAGGAAATTACAAGGACAACTGGGCTAGGGTAGAGAATATTTTTAAGATCTGGAGCTTTTTTAAATTTTGAGTGAGCATTTAGGAAAGAGGCTGGAAGCTGTAAAAAACATTAGCAGTTCTAGTATTGAGAATCGACTACCAGTTTCTGATTGCTTCTAACATGAAGTATTTAAGTTGATGATTTATAAATTCCTAATACTTCAAAGGTGCTGAAATATGTGGTTTAATTCTAAGCATGTATGTAGTCACTGGAACTGGCCAAAACCCCAATTTGATAGAAATATGTTTTGAGTGTCAACTTGATCCTAGATCTTCACTGTCTTAGAAGAGTCATGGCCTTTTCAAATTTATATCCCTATGCAGTTTATAGATTATAATGTGCACGTGAAACACTTATGCTTTGCCTAATGAATATACTTACGGCAATAAAAAATAATGGCATTACACTGTGGCATCAAACATTTCAATTTGTTACGTAACACCCAGCATATCTTAGCCATCTAAGAATTACCTTCTAAGATGCTTGTTTAACCTCTGTCTGACTTCACTGATGCTTTGTGTCAAAGAAACAAATGTTTCTTTCCAGATTCCTAGTTTATCAGGTTTAATGATTGGGTTGCTTTTAATTTTGTGCACACACTATTTTATCTTACAAGTCCCTCAAGATATAACTTCCAGAGTTCAGATAGACATACTGTATGTAAATGATTTTGTAGAGAAAGATCAGAGATCGAACAGAGGTGAAGGCTGAATTAATTTCCCTCTGTGGAAAAAACTGTTCAAACGGGTCAAGAGAAAAGTCGCTGGAAAGGTGATGTAAAAACGAGTGTGTTTCATACTGATGCTCAGATTGAAGAAAGATTTCTCCCCCTCCTCCTCATCCTCACCATGTTCTTAGAAATTTATCTGAAGTGCATTTTCTGTGTTTGGTGGTGCTGGACCAATGCATTTAGCAGCTAAATGCTTTCCCTTGTCTACAGCATAGAGACAGGCTGCGTACTGCTCTGTTATGAGCATGTGTACTCATACAGGTAAAGGGAGAGGGCAGGAAGGATTAATGATGTCTGTTTTGATAGACTGTAGCACGAGGTTGCTAGACTACCAGGCAGAAGTTGGAAACTTCTACTAGAAGTTCTGTTTATGTCAGTTGGTTCCTTTTGTTAGCTTAGAATTTATAAAACAGATTTTTGAAATGAGAATGATTTTTTTTCAAACATCATTATTTCAAATAAATTTCATGGTTTTACTTAAAAAAAAAAAAAGTACTGCTTTACTCTAATAGCTTCGAAGGAGGGAATGTGTTTGAATACAGCTGACCTGCTATCTAAACCAGTGTAGTGAACTTGCTTTTCATGGTCATGAGGATAACGTTTCCTTCACAGTCTATGTTTGGAAGGGGTGGTATGCTCATCATTCACAGGAAAGGTAACAGATTTAGTAATGCTTCTT
This sequence comes from Anseranas semipalmata, assembly GCA_013399115.1. Classification (NCBI taxonomy): domain Eukaryota; kingdom Metazoa; phylum Chordata; class Aves; order Anseriformes; family Anseranatidae; genus Anseranas; species Anseranas semipalmata. The sequence continues at coordinate 647,037 of VXAA01002715.1, read as the reverse complement.
TCCACCTCCTACACACTATCTATAAATCTATGAAATAAGGTTTCTAAGTCTCTGTTCTGTTTGCAGATTTTTCCCTGAGCTTCATTTCAGATAGGTGCTTTATAATACAGCTGGTAGGAATTCTGTAAATGCTTGCTGTTTTCCAAACTGAGAAATAAGGGAAGAAATAATGAAACTGCTATAAAAAGCAAAACATATGACTTGCTCTGGAATCTGTTTGGAGCGGTAAACACTTTGATGTTGGTTTAGATGAGGATAGTTGACTTGTTTGTTCATTTGTTCCTGGGTTCTTTGTTCCTCAGTTTTATTCGTCTAGATTTCATGTGTGGTACATTATGGGAAGTGAAATAACTACGCAGAGTCCTTCACTGGCCTCTTGAAGGGGAATCAGACTTGGCAGTTAATGTCAGTATGCAGGCCATGAGAAGAGAACATGGAGAACTATAGGTCATACTTGAAATAACATGGGTGAGTGTAACAGGTCAAGATATCTATACTGATGGCAGTCGCTTCCAAGCTACCATGTTCTGCTAGCTCAGGCTGTTAAGAACATTCGGTTACTTGAAGTTTTGTGTGTGCTAAGGAACATTGTGGGTTTAAAATTTGCCTGAGGAAAGGGTAGCTGTTTTGACCAGGACAGATGGCTCTAAAGCCATCCTAACAGCATCCACTGACAAAATGCTATTGAAAGTTGCTATCACACCTTGTTTCTGCTGGTAGATCTTGTTAGCCCAGTTGTGTATTCTTTGTGGTAATTATTACAAAGCTAAGTACATAACTGTGTTATTGCGGATGGACTACAATAATGTCAATGAAAGGAAAATAAAGTTAGGTGGCAGGTAAAGTTTTCTCTTTAACTCTGCCACTGCTTCTCCCTGCAGCTCTGAAATGTGTGCTACCGCTGTATTAAACACCATGATCAGCTCCACTGTGGTCTTTGGCAATTGCTCAAATCAGCTACCAGGCCATCAAAAGTTGCAGATTTTAGACCTGGACGTCTTTAAAGCTGCTGACATTGAAGCCATGCCCGCTTGTAGGTCAGAGGGTGCCTTTATTCTGAACAGGTGAGGGCAACTGAAGTTTTCCAAAGGCAGTGTGAAGTCGTGCAACAATTATTACAGTATCTGGGTGCTTGAAGCTAGGCAACAGCTTAGTTTCTGCGCTCTGGTGAGCTTTGCAAATGTCTGTTTTAAAACCATTTAGTTGATATCCTTTACAGGGAGAAATCAGAAGGAAAATGACCCTTACATCAGGTGTCGTGTGAAGTTTGCAGACTGTAATGTGCATCCCATGTCAGAACTTGCTACCATTTTAGAAATCGTATGCAGATTTAGCCTGATCATAGCTGTGGAAGGTCTGTCAAAGGCTTTCTTGACATTAGGAGGATTAGGAACTGGTCACAGTTGTCTGTGGAATTATAATGCTTCAGGTCTTCTGCTTTTTAAACACTGATTTGATTTTAAACTTTTTTATTATTTTTTTTTATTTTTGGAGAGGAAGAAGGCTTTTCCTTTGTTTTGAAAGTAACCAAATCATTTAGGTGAATGTAAGCAAGTCTGTGCAACAGTTTTTAGAGTAACTCTAAACAGGGTTTAGAGTAACTCTACACAGGGTTTGGCATTCACTGTCATACGCTTCTTAGTATCTCTGCCACCCCTTATGCTTTTCAGTCTTTGGTAAGGGAAGAATTACTACAAAATATCCTTTGGGGAAAGAAGAGGTAGAAAGCAAGTAGCTCATAGATCTAGAAGTATGCATTGCTGTTCTAGGACATGCAGAAATAGGTTTCTTTCTCACCTGGTAGTGATATCTTCTCTGAAATGCTCTAAGGTTTTTCTCTGCACCCCCTAGGCAGCAAAAGTCAATTTTGTTTTGTGGAGACAAAGCAGATGGTGGGGGCAAGCTGGGTTCTGGAAAGATGAAAAGGCTGGGGAAGGGAGATGTGATAGTCAGGGAGTAAGAGGAAAAAAAGGATGACCATGCACAAGAGAGGGTAGCTCTTTTATTTCCGTATGCTCAAGCATCATGAGGCAACCTCTTATTCCTGTTTCCTTGGGGTATGGGATGCTGGCTTGGAACTTCACCTCCAGAAATCTGCTGCTGTTCCCAGGGTGCTGAGAACAGGGAAGAAAGAGGACTCAGCCAATGGTACTGTGTGTGCGATGGATTCTACCTTTCTCTTACACCCAGCTGCTTATTTTTTTGCTGGCAAAATAGTGGCTCTGAAGTCTAGCTGCCCTGGAATTTGAATATTTCACCCTGATGTTTTGCCTTTTTCTTGGATGTGCTCATTAACATTAATCCTATGGGAAGAAGAGGTCGCATCTTAGATTCTTTCTTTCTTTCTTTCTTCAGCCATCTTGTATTGGGAGACACTAATCTGCCCTTCACGAGGATGCCAAGGGGAGTGATTGTCCATCATTGGGCATGACACTGACACTCAAAGGAAGTGCAGAGAATTTCAACAAGGCACAAAGAATTTTCTTTCAAGTGTTGTCTCTCCTCTTATATGGATAAGATTTACTGTTTCAGAAAAGTTTGTTGGGCATATACCACAGCTGTAACCACTTCCTGTCCCTGAACTGTCATGTAGACTGATAGATCAGAACTCGATTGATGTGTTCCTGCTTTTCTTCCAAATCATAACCTTACAAGCCAAATTTTTACTACAGTTATGCTCAGTTTCAGTTATTTAAATTGAAGACTAACTTACTTGCCCAGATGTAAATGGGTACATGATTTTTATCCTGTGGGTCTATGCAAGAGGAACTGAAGACGTAATTTGGCTAGAAACAGCTTTATTAATGGTGATGATGCAGGGGAAATAAGATCTTAGGTTGACTTTGTGGCTTTTCTTTACATTTAGATGAGCATATCTGGTATTCAGAGAGAAAAACACACCTGTCATAGCATTTACTAAAGATTCCCTAGAAGGAAGAAAACTTGAAATAACTTGTCATTTTGTTTTGACATGAACTGTCCCCTGCTTGCAAAAATCACTTCAACGTGGATGTTAAAATCATGACTGAGTTTCAAACTACAGTATGTAGTATACTAATGAAGAGCTACTGTGTTACAGTCTCATCTGTTATGTCCCTTATTGTAAGACTGTCATGTAATTTCAGATTTATATCTGAGATGCATTGGATTGTTTTGTTTGTTTAAATCTCTTCTGAGGGGGAAGAAGGAATTTGCCTGGCTTGTCCCCAGACATTGTGGCCTGTCCTTTGAAACAGGGTAGATGGGTATCTATCTGTTGATCACTGTCTCTCTGTTAACAGAACACACTGTGCTCTGACAAGATGCCATTCAGCATGTGCCATGGTCTGAGACTGATTTGAGAGGTGGGGGCAAAGAAATGCAGCTATTCTGTTTCCCTTTGCATAGGAGGAGCTGTCTTCCTCACAATGAGGCACTGTGTGAAGTTTTCTCACTTGTTTTGGGATAAGAAACCAACAGAAGAGGAGTTTGAAAGATCTACTAGTAGGATCCAAGTCAAGCTTAGGAGTGAGGGAGCCTGACCAATGGCTCTGCTTTTGGCTGATGTTTGAATTGAACTGGGGATGTCAAGAAGCACAACCTCAAGGCCCAATTCAGCAGACTAGAGAACAGTCTAACAACTGTGTGCTCTGTGGAATAGCACTGGGAGAGGCTTGGGGTGCACACTTGCCAGTGGGTTATACATGAGAAAGAAGCATTCACTGAAAACACATGCTCATGCTTGACTGCATGCTACTCATTATCAGCTTTGTCTGACTGTGCTAGACAGCGTTAATTGCTGTAATACATTAACATTAAAACTGGAAGTACATCAAGGGTAAGATTATTCTATTCTTCAGCCACTCAGTAGCGCTTTGGTGAGCAGGTAACCTGTACTGTAGTCAGTGGGATTGGTCATGAAGTAAGGAGGAGTTTCAGCAATTGACAGGTGTTGGTGGGGAAAACAAGCAAAAGTGAATGGGCATACTGATCATGTAAAATAATCTGGTTTATGTACACAAGTTTACCTTTATGAGTAAGTGATGAAGTGGAACTGCAATATTTTTGTTCTGCTTAATAGTATGCTTTTAGTCATGTCTCTAAGTGGATTGACTACACTGAGTGCATAGTTTCATTAATCAAAGTATGTCCTTGGGATGTTTCCATACAGAGTTTTTGCTGGATATCTGGACTCTGTGTTCAGAACTGTTGTGACACATTTCTGCTTAGCTTTTGCTGTTAGACCAATGCATGCCATGGATCACGGGTGTTCAGATTTTTGTTAATAATCTTGTGTACTAAGCTTTATTGAATAGTGATTAGAAAAAAGTTTCTAGAGGCTGGAGATAAATGGGATGTGTAATTTTTCTGGCATTAAAATGTGACATGGAAATATTTTTTTCTTTGTTCTTAGTAGTGGTCTTCCATAGCATGTTTTGTCTTCCCGTCTACTTTACTGTGGGAGTCAGCATTAGTCATCTGGGCAGGTGCTGCATTCCAGAGATGTCAAGCAATAGGTGTATAACATCCAAATAGCACAGAGCTGCAAGAAACATCACATTTGTACCATGAAAGAATGGTGTAGGGGTCTGGTAAATTCTTCCCTTGCTCCCATTTCATACGAGACTTTGGCCTCATGAAGAAGGGCTGTTTTAAACCTGTTGACTGTTATTCCAGCTTGTACCATTGTTTTGTTGATCAACCTGATACATCTTGAAGATTGGTAAGATCTTAAAGAGACTGCAGTTTATTAGGAATAAGAAGGTAAAGTGTAGTATGGTGGCAGCTGGAAAAGGTGACAGTTCAATTTTATTCACTTCCTTTGGCAGTAAGCTTTATCTCATTGTTTTCTCAGCCATCTCAGCATGGACTGACACTCCTTGAGGGTGAGTTCAGAAGGGAAAGATGGGGAAAGACAGGAAGGAATGATGCTATCAGTTAAGGCTTGTTAAGACACTTGTCTTCTGTTCACTTGGCATTTGCTTTCTATTCAGGATTGTTCTGGCCTTGATTATGCTATACAGTTTTGTTTTTCTAGACTGTGCAGAGACTGAACATCTGAGAATCTGAGATAATTTGGTGCAAGGCCAGATTTCAAATTGAATACTCTATTCCACTTCTTGATTATCAGTACTGATGTAATTGTGATACGAGTAACAAGATTAAGAAGCACAGAAGCCAGGGAGTAGGATGCTCTTGTCAGAGAGAAACTGTTTTGTTCTTTAGCTGTGAATATATGAAATAATATTCAGTCAAGCACTGCACAGAACTGCTTCACAATAAAAAATAAAAAAATAAGCACAGATATGAGTAGTTGCATTATACAGTTCATCCAGATTATCACGTGTTTGCTTTCCTGAAGTACTACTGTATCGATATTCATTTAGTCTATTGTATGTGCCATGGTCAGTGACAGCATACAGCGCCTTTCAGCTTATTTTCCCTTACTAGCATATTTCGTCCTCTGTACACAGACTTGAATTCTGTAGTAAGTGATAATAATAATTTAGAACTGTCCTGTCTTTTTTTCTGCTTTCTACTCCTCCTTCCTTTTCTTTTTTTTCCCAGCTCATTCAGTTTTGTGTCTCCAGCACCATATTCTTGGTGATACAATAAGCTATTAGAGCCTTCTTCAAATTGCCAGAGAAGCAGACAATTTTTTGCACAGTGATGGAGTTTTTGTATAGATGCTGAGCATACCAGATAGAGCAATTGCAAGGCTGGTCAAATTGCAAAGCAATTTGGTTCTTGAACAGTTATTTTGTGAGGACAGGATGGTGGAACACTGTATAATCTAGCCTTTGTCCTTCGTTGCATGTCCATCACTGGAAAGAAAGGGGTTTAGGTGGAAAGGGAACAGAGTTTTTGTCTCCTGTGGAGTTTGGATTCGTTGAAAATTATTCAGTCTTATTACTGGTAGTGATCACAGATAGAGCCAAGTTTACAGCAGGGAAACATTTCGGAAGAATATAGCTGCAGCTATTAAAATTTCAATGAGATGTATGTGAAATTTTGCACCATAGTGATTATCCTTTAAAATTCAGAGGAAGAATTTTGCATTGCTTACTTTTGCCATATCTTCTAATGCATAGTAATTCTTTCATCCTTGCGGTTTAAGTATTATCCCAGTACTTGGACTGTATTTGAAGTGTTTCCTACACGAACTCGTATCCAGTAGGATGAACTATGATAGCAGCATTGTTCTATGCATGTGTTTCTTGACAGTGTCCTTCTTCTGTGTCACATTATTTAGACAGGACTGGCTCAAGTCCTGCATTTAAATATCTAGTTCAGTTTGAGCTAAGAGTTGAGAAACTGAATAAAGCATTCAGCGCCAGTTAATATTTAAAGATGCAGTTAGAAAGTACATATTCAGACAACCTGAACTGACAACAGTGGCCTCATATGTGACTTGTTCTGGTCAGTCCAGATGTGATAGATATAGCTGTTGGAAAAACAACTGGATTTGTATGGTCCAACTCCACTCTAGAAGACAGTGAGCAACATGAGGTACTAGTCAATCTCTCAGCATTGATTGCAGTAGCTTCAAGACCAGTCCTTGTGGAGAATGAATCACTTCACCTCTTCTCTGGCTGGGGTGGAGGATTCTTTATGCCTTAATGGGTGTCATTGAGGGGGACCTGTGCACAGGGCAGTGTTGGCCTGAAGTTAATCATGTTGATACTTCTCTTTCTGTACCTCTAATACTGGAGCAGACTCACCAAAAACACCTTTCCAGTCACGAGGGATTGAATGCTAAGTACCCATAATGCTTCCCTCAAACCCGTTATAAACTGAAATAAAAGCTTGTGAGTAGAACATGACACCTTTTTTGGTAATCTTTGGGTGAAGAGTCCTGTGCTGTTGCCTGAAGTCAAACTGTATCCTGAGGAGTGTATAATTTGGATGGATGGAGAAATACGGGACTCCAGACTTTTTAGGTGTACTGCTTTTTTTGTTTCAGCAGTTTTTAAAATTTTATCCAGAAAAAAATGCAACAGAAGTGTAGTCCACTAGAATAGGAGATACAAACATTCAAATTGACAAAAATCACCTGTTCTTATAGTCTGAAGAGCATACAGATGATTTCAAAGAACTTAAAAGCCAAATGTCACTTTTCATCTTTAGAGCAGATGCTTCTAGTCTGTTGGAAATCTGAGGAAGGATGCTTGGATTTCTCTCATTGTTTGGGAGGCAGAAGAATGTAATCTACTACTTAGTCCAATTAGTAATGCTGACGTCAGAGGTGGGAACTTGAACCGACCAGTTATCTACCAGATGTAGACCTATATGTAAGTGTAGATTCACTACTGCAGTTTCGATTTAGGCACCTACAGGTAATGTTTAGGTGGTTTATTAGAGCATCCTCTGTGGCTTTGCCACCAGTCTAAGGATCAAAAATCTTTTTCATGCTGAAAACTACTGCAGATGTTTCCCTCTGTCTGAGAGTGCAGAACAACCTAGGAACATCACTGCAGGATGCTTGACCTCATGAGGTGAAAATATTTAAAGTTACAGGCCTGTTCCAGAGGGAGACTTTGCTGGTTTTGGAGGCCAGAGTTGGATGATCAGTGTCGTGTTCCTCCACAATAACTATTTGCATTAATTAAAATTTGCCAGCACTCCTAAAGCATTTTAGAAGCCATGCTGTCAACAGCTTCTGAATGCTGAAGGAAATCTTGACACCAGCTGTCTATTCATGCATAGCCCAACCCCCATGAATCAGTTGTCCTCTTAAATTTAAAATAATTGAAATTTTATTTGGATGATGACTGTTTGTCATCAGCTTTTTTAAGATTAAGTTGCTTACAGTAACAGGAAAACAAAGCTTAGCAGCAATCTCTTTGAACGATGTTTCTATTTAAAAGCTTTTTATACAAGGGAGAGTCTTGAAGAGCAATGTGAAATTCAGGCATGACACTGGTTTGTTCAGACTCAGAAATGCATCTTTTGGTATTGCTGCTTCAGAGGGTTCAGAGTTGGACTACACCTACAATGTAAGATTTAAATTGTTTAATGTGCTTGTTGAAATTATAACACTCACTGAAATCTTTGAAGTTTCTTACGATATTAAAGATTTAGAGGATTTTGAAGGGAAAAAAATGGTGGGTTTTTTGGCCTTCTACACTGTCTGCTGAACTAAAATGAAATGTTTGAATTAAATGAGACTTAAATGGCTGGAACTTCAGTTTAACATTTGATGCCATAGCCTTATTTGTTTCTTGGACCTGAAATGTCTAAAAATGAAAGTATAAGAATATAATTTGTAGTTTGTCTGTCTAGAAACTATTCTGTGTAGCTACTGTTGTTATTTTTTTGTTTATTGGCCTTGATGAACCAGCTCAGAGTGAAGGTATGGTTTGATTTGGGATGTGCTAGCAGGCTGAGAAATCCTTCTGTCTAGAATGATATTTTATAACATTAGAGTTGCTTCATACTCAGTAGGCAAAACTATACTGTTACTCTAGAAAAGCAAATGATTTAACTCCTGATTATAAACACCCAAGTAATTCCTGGGAATTACAACAATGAACATTCAGTATTGAGGGCAGGAATCATGTTCCACCTCACGGGGAGGAGGGGAGAATTTGAAGGAAAAAAAAAAAGATAGGAAAAAAAAGGGTGGTTGGGGGTGCCCTGTAACTTTCACTTTTCTATACCAAGCAAGGATATTTTTCTTACTTGATGGTGGCACTGTTTGTGATTTCAATTATCATTAGGTGTAACCGTTTGTGACACTAGACATTGGCAAAAGATACATGTCTGGACTTCAGTAGGCTGTCGTGAGTTGAGGCCAAACCTATGTCAGAAGAGTGAGGATTCGACCCGCTGGCCAAGCAGCTTGAGTAGACATTGATCCTACAGTCAAAAGTTAGAAAAGTAACTAAGGACACATATCTACAGCAATATTCACTCTCAGGGAAATACAGTAAGTACCAGGAAAAATAACAGCCAAAGCAGTCACTACCTTCGTGAGAATTTCCTTCCAGCACCCAACATACTGGAGTAAATCCTATGGTGGAAATGTTTCTAAAAGCCATAAGGCTGTAAATGATCATATCTGTTTTCATAGCCACAGAGGACAGAAATGGTCTTTGACACTTGCCAAGGTTCTGGCCACATGTGCTTTCCCCTTCACACCCGTAAGCTATTTTGAACACGTTGTGTTGTGTAAGGAAGCCATCCCTGACGACTTTCTTTTTTGCCTTCCCAGTACATGCTGACTGTGACAAAACTTTCCCATCTTTACAGTGTCACATTGATTTCTCAGGGGCATGAGTAGCTGCTGGAACAGTTACCCATCTTCCCCACCTTGGAAATTAGCATTAGGTGTTTTAGTCCCGTTGCTTATAAATGCATCAGACTTAAGAACTTAAGAAGAGCTATAAGCATTGGTGTGGCATGGGCTCCCATCTTGAAGATGCAGGACACATGGGGCATGGCATTCGTCTACAATACTCCTCCCTCGCCAGCAGGGATTTGCAACTGAGAGACTTTCACATTCGGAAGTGCCAGTAGGCCATGTGAAAGGTGCTATGTTTCTATGCGACACCAAGCAATTTGTCCAGTGGTTATTTAAATGCATGTAACCCTCTGCAGCCACAGTGTCTTACAGAAAGGAGTTCCGCAGCTTAACTAAATGCTCTGTGAGAAAGTACTTTTGTCTGTTTGGTCGTGACACTGATGATTTTATGTCTTTCAGTTTTCATCTGTAAATACAGCTGACCTATTATTCCCTATCATCTCTGTGCTGTTTGTCATGTAAAAGTCAAGTTGATGATCAAAAAAAAATTCAAATCTGAGCTCTTTCAGTTGCTCTTTGTGCTGGTATTTTTTGATGTTAACTGGGTTTCTGTTTTTATTTGCACTCACTGAAAAATATTCAGATTTTATTAAAATGGGAGAGAAGGGGAAATCCTACATTTGTCTGTAACTTACTCAATGAGTAGAACTGTGTTCTTGTCATAGAAAGACTGAATAATCATAAAAAACTTGAAAAAAGGAAAGGATAATCCATCCATCTTGGTCCTGGTAGAGATCTTTTTCCTACAGTACATTTTCTCATGCTTAGTTCTTCATTTTTTTTAAGCAAAAAAAAAAAAGATTTTTCAGCAGTTGTGTCCACAAATGGTGTGTGAACAGACTTCAGTTTCCATGAATTTGCCCGTTATTCAAAATTATTTGGCTGTTCCAGGCTGTTGATTGCTCTGTCTTTGTTATTTTCAGTGTGTTATTTGTACCGTGCATTTGGACACTGGTTATGCAGTAATGTTTCTGCTTTTGGATTGGCTGTCTTCCAAGCTCACAAAGCCTTTCTGAAGGGACTGTGCAAATACTCTGGCAAATACATTACTGCATGTGTATTTGCAGTGGTTTTTCATCTGTATGATAATAGAATGTAAATAAAAAGAATGGTGAGCCAATTGAAATGGTTATTAGAATTGTATTTGTATGAGTGTTCTGGAATATTTTGTGATGGATTAGTGTTCTAACATGTTCTCCTGGATACTTTAAAGATAGGTATTGTAAAGACACTGTTTACATTTCTCTTCTCTATGCACTATTGAGACAGAAATTCATATTGGCTATTTTTGCATGATAAGTCTTTAGTTATTTTTTTATCTTTAGTTATTCTATCCTTTATTAAGAAAAAAACTTGTAAGTGAAATTAGCACATAGTGCAAGGCAAATTGCATACAACTTCTATTATCTCAGGAATATTCTAGTGCAAAAATTTGCAAATGCCCTTAATTTAAAAAAAAAAAAAAAGACTTAATAGTAAATCTCTCTATGGACATAATCACCACAGCTGATGCTGGAATTCTTGGTGGGGAAGGGAATCTGCCATTGTGGGTACGTATGGGCATTAGCTGGATGCTTCTTTTGTAGTGAAACTTACTGAGGTAGTTAATTGTGCTGATCTTTAAACTGTTGTTAGGTTTCAGACTTGGCAGCCTGAAGGGAATTGGAGAGGTACCATCTCTGAGCTATAATTTGGATCTTAATGCTGTTTTGAACACATGTCTATGGAACGGTTACACTTGGCTCATGTTTTCAAGGTTTCCTTCTAACAAGTACTAGAAATAGTTTTTTTGTTTGTTTTAAGTGACTTAAACAAATATATATCTTGAACAAGACTCTTGAACAAATACAGATACGGGTGCTGGGATAAATTCTGCAGTTTTTGTTCTTGGGATTTAGTTTCTAGATGTTTGTGTTCTTGTTCTATTGCCAGTATTCAGAACTTCTTCCATTTCATTACCATTTCTAAATTTGTGAATAGTACACTGTATTTTCTGCCACAGATCATTATGAAGATGTAAAAAAAAATCCTTTTAGTAACTGGTAGGCTCTTTCTTTCAAACTGAAACATTCATTTATCAGTATTCTTTCTTTTCAGGCTTTCAGTTTTAGTTCAAAAGACCTTGTTTTTATTCACATCAATTTCAATTAATTTTTTAATTAAGATTTTGAGGTACAACAATAACTGTTTCACTAAAATCTAAATATTTTAATTCCCCCTTAATCCATTCATTTTGCAATTCTCTGCAAAAGAAGCAATCTTGTCAGACAAGATTTGCTCTTAACAGGGCCATGCGTTTTATTGCTCGTGATTCTGTTTCCCTCCAGGCCTAGGATTTTCAGCTGTGCATAGTGGTGGCCTACATCTTTTATCCATGCAGTCAGTTGGAGATTTACTGATCCTGTTGTGTTTTAGAGGGCAACAACTGGTTATTTTGTTTCCTTCTCAGGAATAAGTTATGTCATTTTAGAACTAAAAATTAAGACACTGTTCACAGGAATTGTTGAGTGACCCATAATTAGGTTTCTAAGTTTAAGGTGTCTAATTTGAGATTAATTAGAAGTACCCTAAAAGAGATGTTTCTAATGTGCATCCCACTGGGCTTTTCAGTGTTACTAAGTCTGAACCACTCTTAAATGATCACAGACTTGGTCAAAAAGTCCAACAACAAAAATTCCTCAAGCTGATAATTAAAACCCCACACTCCACCCAAATGCATGCCATAAATAAGTGACATACTCCTACCATGACAAAATCAGTTGGGGAGAAAAAAGTCTCATGTTAAAACTCATAAATGTCATCTTTGTTAGCGTGGTGCGTGTAGGAACCTTTTCTAAAAAGAAGGATTCAGTACAATGTGAATAGACAAGTACAGTACGTTAAGACTCATGAAAAACATAATAAATCTCTGAGTCTTGCATTATGCAGTATGTTGCTGGGAAAGCTATTTCTCATTGTTTAATTTGTAAGACATATTGTTTCACAAACTACAATGCCGCCCTGAAATTATTGCTCTTTTTAGGAAAAGGAAATTAAATAATATCATTGGTTTCATTTCTTTGAGCCTCTGAGAAAGATACAATTCCTTTTTTATCAAAACAAGCATGGTACAGAGTAATTGACAGCAAGCAGAGAAAAGAATTTCAAACCATAAGGTTTTGCCAAAGTCTGTACCTATAGTAAATAAAGCAAAAGGAGTGACACCTATTTGGGAAGTTCAGGAGTTGCATTGTTCACTATGTTGGCTTAATAATTTTTCTGTACTTTTCCTGAGCGTTCAGCACCTCTTAGGTTTCAATTAACTCATTCCCCATTAAAATACGTTTTGATACGTAATTCCGCAAGAAAGTGGTTCTGTTATGGTTCTCTGATTTCTTTAAATGACCTGAGAAATATCAAGAATTCTGACTGAAAGAAAGAATCAAAAGACAAGCTGAGAGTTAGAATGGGGATTGCAGGAAAACGAAAATCGGCTACAACGCATGTCAGATAACTTTTCTCTGAACATCCTAGTGAGTTATGACTCCTGCTGGAAACTGATGGACAATTCACTGCATCACCAGAATCTGGGATTGCATGTTCTGCCAGCATAATCTTGCTGTGAACAACGTGACATTGGCATCAGCTACCTGGTGAAGCCTTGTCCTAGAGCTTCACTTTGGTGACATGCCTACCAAATCTCCCAAGCAGGAGTTCACAAATGGCAGGTGATATGCTTAGCTACACTTTGAGGACTCAGCTTCAAATTTTCCTGCAGGAAAAGAAAATAACCCCACTTAGTCATTCAAGCAGAAGAGAATCCGATAATATAGTGCTTTTTCCCTTATTATTTTTAAGGGCAATTAACAGAGGTGAAAAAACAGGGGTTACAGAAGAATGGCAGAAAGTGTACTTACTGCAACGAGACACTAAAGATAAGTAATTGGTGGGCTATGTTTCTGTGTTCCAAAGATCTGCATGGGAGCTGAATCAATATTGGAGGTTGTAAACAATGCTAAATACTGAGGGGAGGGACCCAAAACAGCTATACACAGCCAGTGGCTAAGGTAATGATGGGAGCAGCATACACTGGAGAAGCAATTTGCAGTACTCCAAAAAAGGGGCATGATGCGAAAATAAATACCTAGCAACATGAGTCCAACAGGTGAAAGATAAGAGCAGTGGCAGAACATGAAGTGATCAGCAAAAAAACAGCAAGGTCTCCAGTGTGGAGAAGGTAGCAGAAAAATAGTTAAGGGTTATTTTTTCCCAGTGACAATTGAAGTTTCGGAAAAAAAAAAAAAACCAAGAAAATGGAATATTCACCCCAAACAACATTATCTGGGTAATGCACAAGCATTCATATGGCTCCCACTGAAAACCTACATGAGTTAGGAAAACTTTTTTCTCAACGTGAGATTTGTGTCCCTTTTCCCTGCTGAGGACTGTGCAGGTGCTATGTATGTGAAACATGCACAAGTAGGTTTTCTTCAGAGAAGACAAAGAAGTTTGAAGGACAGTTATTCATATGATGAAACTGGGGAAGACAGAATATCTGAAGACCTTGTTTAGTTGAATTGAGGGATACTTCTAAAGCTGATACATTTTTGGGATGTGATCATTAACAATTAGATGTTTTACCCTTGGGAAGAAGCTGTCAGAAAAAACAATAATGTGCGATTTGAATTGCACATTGTGATTTGAATCCTTTGCAGAGGGATCTGGGTAGGCTGTATCAATGGGCTGTGTTCAATCACATGACATTCATCGAGGCTAAATGCCAGGAGCTGCACTTGGGTCATAACAACCCCATGCAGCAGTATAGGCTTGGGGAAGCATGGCTGGAAAGTTGCCCGGCAGAAAAGAAACCTGGGGGTGCTGGTCAACAGCCGTCTGAACATGAGCCAGCAGTGTGCTCAGGTGGCCAAGAAGGCCAATGGCATCCTGGCCTGCATCAGAAATAGTGTGGTCAGCAGAACTAGGGAAGTGATTGTCCCCTTGTGTGTGGCACCGGTGAGACCACACCTTGAATATTGTATTCAGTTTGGGGCTCCTCACTACAAGAAGGATATTGAGTTGTTGAAGCATGTGCAGAGAAGCGCAACAAAGCTGGTGAAGGGACTGGAAAACAAGACTTATGAGGACCAACTGAGGGAATCAGGGTTGTTTAGTCTGGAGAAAAGGAGGCTGAGGGGAGACCTCACCACTCTCTACAACTACCTGAAAGGAGGTTGCAACAAGGAGGGTGTTCTCTTTTCTCAGGTGACAAGTGACAGGGAGTGAGGAAACGGCCTCAAGTCACACCAAGGGAGGTATGGACTGGATATCAGGAAGAATTTCTTCCTGGAGAGGGTGGTCAAGCATTGGAACAGGCTGTCCAGGGAAGTGGTAGAGTCTCCATCTCTAGGGGTACTTAAGAGATGCGTGGACGTGGCACCAATGGACGTGGTTTAGTGATGGGACTCAGTAGGTCAGGTTGGTGGTTGGACTTGATGATCTTGAAGGTCTTTTCCAACCTAAATGATTCTATGATTCTATGATAGTCTGCCTGATAGTTTGCAGACAAACAAGTAATCAAGAGACTCTACAAAAATATGGAAAGTGACATTGCAGTTAGTGACCCCTCAGTGAAGTCTGCGTCCTTCCTCCCAGAATGTCAAAAGAAGATCAGAAAAGGATGTGTTATATTGTACTGTAAAGAAATACTGAGTAATTTCCATGTGTGGAAATGGGGACAGTGACATTCAATTACGGATTAGTGTAGGAAGCAGGGAAGAGAATTCAAGGTTGAATGGATAAAGTGAAGCTTTTTTCACATGCTTCCAGTACCAGGCATAAACAAAATGGCTAATACTGAATGTTAGCAGTTTCCATAGTGAAAAGGATCACTGAAACAACTTCTGTGAAAGTAAGGTACTTTAAGGGCACATTCCTAGGCAAACTCTTGAGCTTAAAATGCCTGGGATGCATTTTGAAGTGTTTTGAGATATAGATCAGAGGCTGCTGCAGAAGCAGGAGGAATGGTTCTGCTCTATCATAAACTTCCCTGTGACTGTGCATTGAATCACTGCGGATCTGATAAGCCCTATTTCCCTACCTGTAAAGCGTGTAATGTATTTCTGCTTTGCCTATATAGAACATAAGAGCTTGTCGTGCTGTTGTAAGCAAGTTGAAGGCTTTTGCAAAGGTGAATATATCACAAGCACAGTGTAAAGCATTCAGAACATGAAAATGAATGGATATGGTTGACATTGCCATATAGACTTTAACTCCACTGCAACCCTTGAGCGCCATTCTTCCCCAAATCATTCCTGTGCAAGACAGGTTAATGCTGGATATTTTGTTCTGTATGATCTATTTGCTAGAAGGTGATTAAGTGAAGACAACTCCCCACAATAATGGAGGCTCATAGGTAACATAGCTGTTATCATAATGGTAGCATTAGTTAAAAATATCTATTTAATCGTTACATGCAAGTGATGGGAAGAGGGGTTGGTGAATGTAGGCATGTGTCTGAAGCTGTCTTATTAGCTTTGTTGTTTTTTTTTTTTTTTTTTCCTCAATTTCCTCATTGGTTTTGAGTAGTTGAGAAATCTGTTTCCTCATTTAGTTCACACATTTCCCATCAGAAACTGTAGAGGAACAGAGCAATCACAAACGAGGACTTAATAGTTTCACCAAAGCTACCATGAGACATTTCCTTTCATTACACCATGGAATTTGGGTTAGTAATGATAGCTTTGCCAGTTCATTCCTTTTTCATATTGATTTTACACAGTAGGATCTTAAGAGACTGTCTCCTTTGCTATTTGTGTATTTTATCTGGATGTGTTTTGTTCTGTTCTTTGTTTTTTATGCCAAATTCTTAGATGCAAAATAACATAAATAGAGTTATTTTCGGTATTTAAATAAATCATTCATTGTTTTATAGAAGCATTTTATAAGCAGGAAAGAAAAAATAAATCCACAGTACTAATCTGAACAACACTGTAGAAAAGTGAAAGCCAGGATCATTTTTTTCTAAAAAAAAAAAAATGGGGGGGAAGGATAGAGGGGGTAGGAGAAAAGAAAGTTGTTCTTCTTCATAGTACAGGTGTTGCTGAGAAATAGTGTATAGCATTCCTAATTATTCCCACTTTGCAGGCAAGAAGACCAGGACACCTGGCTTCCCTTTGGCCTCAGGAAAGGCCACTACAAAGAGACAGGACAGTAGGTTTTTGCCTGTGGCAGTGATTCATTCTCTCTTTTTTTTTTTTTTTCAGTTCTTCTGTAGCTATTTGCTAGTTGCTTACTCTGCTTACATGGTTACTCTTGAAAACCATTTCCTCTGCTCCTCCTCACTGTCAGCCCACCTCTCCTCTACCTCCTAGAACCAAGGATGAGGTTTCCCCATTAATCACAGAGTAATTTAAGGCTTGGTGACATGGAAATAGATGGTGCCACTGCTGTTTTCTTGTTCCTGGCTCTGTCTATAGTTGCTGTAGTACTCTTTCCTGAAATTACTGCTATTTGCTAACTACTTTCACCTCCACTTTCTGTGGGCATATAAATTAAGGATTTTGGTAATGCTAGAGGGATCCACGTGATGTAGATAATATGTGATAAGTCTGACAGCCTCACATTTTGCTTTTTATTGTCATTGCTAAGATTCCAACAGTATAGACCTAAGAGACAAATGACAGCTCTAGTCTTGAAAATCTTGCAGCCGCAAAGTATGATGAAAAACTGACAGGGCTTTTGGAAATAATGCCACTGACTCTGGGCCTTTTGCTTAATTCCAAGCACTTTGGCCTTAAGTGTTTTTGACTGGGTAAAATATAAACTTGAAACTATGCCAATGTAATAGATGCTTGGTTAATGTTTAGAAAGGTACTGCAGTTTGGGAGTTCACTGATCAGTTCAAAGACGTCTTCTCAGCATGTATTGGTGACCACTGTTAGCAGTAGCTATTGAATGCTGCTCAGGTGGTCATTTGATCTGATTTGTGGTTAACCAAGAGGATGGATTCCTGTATGTGTTAAATGTCTCCTCTCCCCCAGCACCTGTGCTGGCAGTAGCAGCTGGAGGTCAACAAAGCAGATCAACTCAAGGTCTGTCCTATCCTTTCTAGTTCTTAAAATTAATGGTTTAAAAGTAAGTATAGTTTAAATAATTGTTTTAGATGATCTGCACTGATATCCAAGAAGGCCCAATTTTCAGAGAGGAGTAATTTCCTATTCCTTGAAAAATAGGTTTCTAAAATCTATCTTGTTTTGAATATCCAACTACCCTCTGATAATTCATCTAAAAGAATTCCTGACAGGCCAGTTATAACTTATTGTCTTCTCCAGTAGAATTACATGTAATGAATAAACTGTAAAGATGTAATTGTCTAATGTTTAGGCAATTCTGCTTTAGTGTACACAATTTCTACAGCAAAATGTTATATACCTGATAATATCTCAAAGCAAAATTATATTAGATCAAGAATTTTTCATTTCCAGTATATATTTTCAATATATATACATTTTGTCAATTTTTTCTTATTCTGGTGTAATATAACTAACATCTTCTGGGATTGGTACTGTAGGTTTTGTTTGACATATCATAGAATCATAGAATCATAGAATGGCTTGGGTTGGAAGGGACATTAAAGATCAGCTGGTTCCAACCTCCCTGCTGTAGGCAGGGATGCCACCCACTAGATCAGGTTGGCCAGGGCCCCATCCAGCCTGGCCTTGAACATCTCCAGGGATGGGGCATCCACAACCTTACAGAAGTCCAGGTAGATGACAGCAGTCGGTCTTCCCTTGTCAACTGATGCAGTCACTCCATCATAGAAGGCCACCAGATTGGTCAGGCATGATTTGCCCTTGGTGAAGCCATGCAGGCTGTCTCGGATCACCTCCTTGTCTTGCATGTGCCTTAACATTGCTTCCAGGAGGATCTGTTCCANCATCAGGAGGTCCCAAACCTACTCTTCGCTTACAGTGGGAGGGACTCTGCTCCCCCAGCCCCCGCCTAGAGGTTCGGGGACTCGAGAGATGTGGGAAGCCTGACTGCCAGTAAAGACTGAGGCAAAGAAGTTGTTAAGTACCTCTCCTTAGCCTTCTCCATGTCTGTTGTTACCAGTCCTCCATCTACATTTGTCAGAGGTGGTACACTCTCCTTAGTCTTTCTTTTCTGGCCAATGTACCTGTAGAATCCCTTCTTGTTATTCTTTTCATCCCTTGCCAAGTTTAGCTCTGTCAGCGCCTTGGCTTTCCTGATCCCATCCCTGCACATCCGGACAGTGTTTCTGTACTCTTCCCAGGGCACATGGCCCTGTTTCTACTGCCTGTGCAGTTCTTTCTTATATGAAATAAATGTTTTAATATTAATTTTAATACTGCTGTTCTATCATTTTCTTCCTTTCCTACTGTGAAGAAACATGGCTCACTCCACAAGACACCTGGGAAATCTCTGTGCACAAAACTTGGTAATAAAAATGACAAAAAAAGTTGATACTTGGAAAATAGGCTGAGGCTTGCAGCTGTGCAACAGAAAAGTACATTTGTTAAGTAATTAATGAACTCAGTGGTTTTAAGTATGTGTGGGGAATTACTTTGTTTTATTAAGGTTGGAGTCTCAGCAGTGAACGAGAGAGGTAGGTAACTTTATAAGAAATGTTCAAATGTACTGAAATCCTGTTTTTTCTCCTGGCTCAGTTGGGGAAAAAAACTTGTAACAGTTGTAAGGAAATTACTAACTGCACTATCTCCTATTGGAAAATACAGAAAGCAAAAGATAAGCAGCTCTGTGAATTGCCTCCCACAAATCCCGCTGAAAGAAACACCACATTTTGGCTCCTGTAAGGACCACGTGCATGCTTGGGTTTGTTCTTTGGCGTGACTACGTAAACTTAAGCATGTGTGTGCAAAATCCTGAGCAGGATCAGCACATCAGGGTGCTGGTGTTGAAATAGGTTGAGCTGTGGGGTTATTGTCAGTCAAAACTTTCTCAATTTCTGTGTATTTGGTGTTTGAAGTAGTAAGAAATGAAGGATTTAAAAGCCTGAGTACCCTGAGGATCTGAGCCTTAATTTTCTTATCCCTCTGTTTGTGAATGGGGGGTTATGCTCCCAGGAGTGTCGTTGAGTGTGTTAAAAACTGTCAGGTATGCAGATATTGTGTAATGGGAGAAATAAGAGACTTGCCAGTTGTTTTCTTTTCTCTCTTTGCTTCTTAGTCCCCAGTCCTGCAAGGAATTTAAGGGCTGGCACAAGGCTCCAAAACTGCCTCATCAAAAAATCTGAGGTACCTGATGTGAGGGGAGCATCCTGGCACTCCATCCTGGCTTGAGGCACGTGCCTTAGCCCTCACCACCTGCGCCCGGGCTCCCATGAAAACTCTGGTGCTTGGGCTAGGTGAGGGTCATGGAGAGCATGTTCACATCATGTTCTCTCAAGACTCCCTTGCACCAGCTATATGGGCTTGTGAATGTTTCTTCGTTATCACTTATGGCATCAAAATAGCTTCTAAATTGAGGGAAAATACCCCGTTTTGTGACTGTGTTGGATACTGTTAGTGATACAGGCCTTCAATGAGTCAGATTATCAGTCATGGAACACTTCACTCTACCAAAGATGCAGGCTGTAACTTAGCATGGAGAGCACTAACTGGTTTTACATAGTGCAGCCCGTACTTTCCAGGTCAAAAAGGTGAACAGAATGACAGGGTTAAAGATTTTCGCTCTTACTGAGGGCCTAGGCTGGGGCTGATGTTTTGTTTGGCACTACCCTAGGGATGCAGCTGGGGGAGAGCATGGGTACTGCCTGCATTTCTCAGGTGCTGGAGCAGCTCCTGGCTTGTGGTGCGCTCTACACCGAAGGGGATCCAAATTGCTCTGGGCTCAGCTGTGCTGAGTCTGACTCAAAGCACCTGCGAGCAGCATGGCTTGGGCTGCCCTCCCCTGCAGGCCAGCCAAGGATGTGCTGGTACCTGGCTGGAGCGCAGTGCCCATGGCACTCATCAGGCACAGCACCATGGCATTAGCAGGCAGTGGCTGTGACATACTTTCTGTTTAAGAATAGCAAAACTCTTCTTCACTTTGCATAAAAATAAAAATGTTGTGAGGCAGCTGAGTCGCACGTAATCCTGATAGTGTAAAGTTTGCAGGAAAGGCAGAGCTTTCACTCATCTCTCCCAGACACTGATGCAGGCTGTGCTTGGATGATCGGGAAGTAAGACCTGTGATCAATGTGTGGTTTTGTGCTTGAGCACTGTGGCTTCCAAAGGCAGGGTGTTCAGCTCACTTCTCTGTCACAAGCTATACTAATATTAAAATGAGGCTTAGAAATAGATTTATCAAATATTCTGTGGTCACAGTAAAAAATTAGATTTTTGAAAGACTCAATACCCTGAATCTTAAGTTTAGTTATTCCTTTGGTGCCCCTGTGGAAGCTGAGCTACTTTGAAAAATATTCCCTGGAGTATACTTATTACCATAATAAATTCATGAGTCCAAATCTGTCTAAATATATAGTTTTAACTTGCTTTGCTGAGCTTCTGGCTTTACTTTTAGCACTGGTTTTCTCAGGCATCAAGTGCATTGGAATTTTTAAAATTTCTTTTATATAAAATACAGTTGTCTAATTTTGATTATGGGAGCTGAGAGCATAAGAAAAACACCCAGTATCATGAGGAGGGTGACTAATGTTGGCAATATTGGTAATACTGGTACACATTAGTAGATAAAGGAGAGCAGATGGCGCTTCATGATTTTTGAGTGCTTTGCTTATCTTAGTATCTCTAATATAACCCTTTGAAGAATATTACCTGAAATGTAACCATTTTCTCTCTCCCTTCTCCCTCCTCACTCCCTCCCCCCCAGAAAAAAAAAAAAAAAAAAGTAAAAATAATCAGAATTTTTTCAAAGCAGAGATTGTGTTATGCTCACAGCTGGTAATGTCACAGCATGGTACCTAAAGTATCTCTTCCTGCGTACAAATATTTGTTTGCACCTGGTGTTTGCACTTGGAAGGCACTGCTTTGTATCTGCAGTGAGTATTTTATTTTTAACTTTTCCCTCCAAAACTTTTTGAAGAAAACAGAAATCAGAAGTAAACATAGCATGCTCTTGACTTCAAAACCATGGCAGCCTCTGGGACTGTTTTGCTTTGTAGTGGTGCAAAGCTCATCACTCGACGCTTCAAATGGACCTCAAGAAGCAGTCTGTGAAACTGAGAGGTTGTCCAGGGAAGGGACTAGTAGCTGGTTCTTGCTGTGCAGTTCTTCCTGAAGAAGAGCAAGCATCAAAGCATAGATTTTGCTTGTGAACTTTACAGACTTTGAAATAGGCTCCTCAGTGGTCACGTTGCACTGGGAGGAAAAAACTAACTGCACATTCTAATATTGATGGAAAAGGAAATGTTGTCCAAGAAGTGCTGGCAGATCTATACTACCCAAACCTGGCAAAAGCAAGGTTAAATTTGTCACTGAATGTATGGAAAGTTTGAAAACAAAAAGGAAGTTTAAGGAAGTTTTTCAGAGTGTGCCATACCAGTGAAAGAACTGCGTTATGGGAATTGTTGCTGGCATAGCCATATCAGTAAAGACAGACTGGTTTTGTGATACCAATATATACAACTATTCCAGCAAAACTTCCCAGTGGAAATTCAGTCTAGGATTTCTGCATGGTGATTTCACTCCGAATTTTGTCAAGCTCAGCATCTGGAGTTAACTACTTTGTTAAACTCCCATATAGAAAGACAACTTTTAATTTGCAAATGGGTGAATATGGGCTATTGAGCAGTGTCGGCTTGCCGTCACTAAAGCAAGGAAATGTATTATGGAAAAGTTGCTAATAAAAGTTGTTTAATTTGAACTGGAAAGCTCCTTTAGTATTTTGATAAGTACACCAATGTGGTAAGAGTACTTAAACACCTAATGGGTAGTTTACTGATATTTTAAGTGTCAGGGTTAGTTAAAATGTAGAATCTAAGTGGTGGAGCAGAAACAGTGGTATCCTCTGAATTAAGAGTGTTGAGGGGTATTGCATATCTGGTCAAGACTGCATTTTGGCAGTCTTCAACTACCAGGTCTGCATGTTGGCGAAGTTGCGCTGAAAGACATAAGGCAGTGACGTTCAGGTAACCCTCCTCTCAGGCCATGGAGGAGAGAAGCCCTGTCAGTTCCAAAGGTCTAGTCCCTTGGGCCAGGACATCTTCCTGTGTAGTGGCATGGGACCATCCATGGCAACAGGTCAGTGCTGGCTGGCCACCGTGTGAGAGCTGGCCTTAGAGGACAGCTGTTACCCAAACTGAAAAGCACAGTGAGACTGGGACTGAAGTCCTCACTGAGGGGCCATCCACCAGAAGAGCTGTGACTTTGAGGGGTAGGCAACAAGTAGCTGCTGGATTTGCTGTCTGTGATCATAAAGCATAAAAAAAAAAGATCAAAAGCAGAAGGGGAAACAAAATGTATTTGAGGCAGAAAAACAAAGCCCCTTCAGAAGTGAGCTATGCTGTGTTGGGAGTTCTGTCAACTGTGGGCAGCCTCTTTCTGTGATGCACTCAGGTCTGAGGCTGCTGTCTGACAGCGAGATGTATCATCTCTATGTAGCAGTAATAAAAGTAGGTTGTTTTCTGTGCTCAGCCACTTCTGTGCCAGAAAGGTATTTATTTAGGCAGGCAAGAGGAGGAACGAACACTTCCTTTGGAAAAACTGCAGGTGCTTGTCCTCTGGAAGGAGCAATGTTTCCAAGACACAAGTATTAGGGAATTACCCACTTAGACTGGTACATCCAGTCTTAATTGTGTTTTTGTGGCTTGATTCTGGCGGCCACAATCAGGAGACAAGCTTTCTCCTTTCATTTGCAGAGTGAGCCATACATGAAGATCTGTGCCTTTGGCTTGGCTGAAGCAAACTGCTTGAGCTGAAGTTAACTAATTCTGTGAGAGCAAGTGCCCGTAAGGACGCAAACAAGCTTCTTCACTTTTGTCCAGTTTACTTTGTCAATATACATATATTTTTATACTCAGAAGACCATTTATTTCCATCTGTCTTGCCTTCCACACCACAAGGAAATATTCCTGAAATTACACTTTGCTAGTTGCTCGTTGCAGAGTGACAATAAGTTACTCGTTGGTGCTGTAAAGCCTCAGATAAAGCTACAAACATTCTGGCTTGACTGTATGAGGGAAGCAAATCTGGTGAGTATTAATTGAGGCCAAAAATATCTGAGAAAATCTTGGTGGGGTCAAGACAAATTTTCTGTAATGTTTTAGACCAGGTGTTCAATGACACCTGTATTTTCCTGCCCCATGGTTATGAAGTCTACATCCCTCCCAAACAGATGTACATCGCTATAGTCTTTTTTTTTTTTTCTCCTCCAAATTTATGCACTGGAACTTCTAAGACAAGCATTAGGACTATAAACATTTGGTTTAATAATTTGGAGGTGGAAATTGCTCATCGGTTTTTAAAAAATAAAAATACAACCATTTTTTTAAGTAAGATTTAAAACTGTCTCATTGAAAAGCAGTTATGATGGAATGACACAAGAAGATAAAAGTAAGGAAAGGTTACTATGCCACACCAGCCAAAGTCTAGTATGCAAGTATCTTTTTCAGCCATGGTTACTGAGAAGGGAGAGATGAGATTTCCACATTATTATTATTATTTTTTTCACAGAGTAAAGCCAAGGAAGTGATGAACAGGTGCATTTCCTCTCCTAGGATCACTCTCATCATTATAATCATACTTGATGCAAGTTACTCTTTGTTCAATGTTGTAGAGGTTCATCAGCTTTAAAATACTAAGAAAATACTTACCATTTGGAATGGGCTGCCCAGGGAAGTGGTTGAGTCACCATCCCTGGAGGTCTTTAAAAGACGTTTAGATGTTGAGCTTAGAGATATGGTTTAGTGTGGGCCTTGTTAGTGTTAGGTCAGAGGTTGGACTAGGTGATCTTGGAGGTCTCTTCCAACCTGAACGATTCTGAACGATTCTGTGATTCTTTCATGAACTTTTTTTCCATATATTTATTAATGTGAACTTTGTTTTTTATGTTAATAGTGTTCCTGGGGTTTTGTGTCCTTTTCCATAGTATATATACTGTACAAACTAGCTAATAAATTTAATTTTGCTTTGTGTACAACCAAAACTCCAACAGCTGCTGTTGAGCAGCTTCTGTTTTTTAGAACAAGTGTGATCATTCAGAACCAAACCCCTACGAAAATTATCTGCCTTGCACAGTGCAGTCATACAACTGTACCTAATCAGGACCATCTCAGCTCTTTGGTGTGTATGTACTGAGAGAAGTCATAAGAGACAGTGACTGTATGATTGACCAGTCCTTCTCTGAAAATGTATCAGTATTTTACATTCCAATTAATTAAATCTTACATCTTGACTGTTCAATTAGGACTATATAAAAACGTTTCTGAAAGGATTTTATACCCTTAACAAATTTTACATTTATAGCTGCAATGATTTGGGTTAAATTACAGTCTTGATAGGCAAGCAGTGATCCAGTCAGTGCAACTGCTCTGGTATACACTTGCTGACTATGTGGTTCTCAATAACTAGAAAATATATATTTTAAGAAAGCTGTATGTCAGATTGCTGTACAGCCTTGATGTATCACTTAAATATCTATCAAATTTCTTGCGCTACTGTGTCTTCTTAGCTCTAATCTCTGTATCAAATGACGCATTGATCAGTGTAAGAAGTTAGAAGGGAGAATTATTCTGTTAGTGATAAAGCCTCTTGGGATGTCAAAATGACTGACAGTAGGTTTGAAGTTTCAGCAGAAAGCAAATTGATGGCCTAACACATAGGTGGACATAAATTTACATCAGTTATATGTATGTTTTTGCTAACAGTGCACTTTGCCCTAGTGTTTATTTGTGTGAAACCTATTTTAATCTACAGCATGAGGCCAAGTTATTTTGTTGTTAGAAGTAATAATAAGAAGTCATTTGTCAAATGGAATAAAATGAAGTTGTTTTGGAAATAATTAAGAAACAGTTAATTGAAATCGAAAGGGATGTAAAGAAGCTGTGAAGCCAATCTAATCTAATATGGTCTACCTGTCTGCTGTGGAGAAAGATCATATTAGATGTGTGACTCCTCCTAGCAGAAGCATTTGTATTTCTCTTTTATGGATGATTGCCAGCACCAGGCTAAGGCTTGGAAGGCTACAGCCGTAGCAGGCAGAAGGTAACAGTGGAGGAGCTGGCATGGTGTCACAGTGACCAGAGAGGCTCTGGTTTGGGAGTGACAGTGTCTGACTCCATAGGCTGTGCCCTGGCTGCTGCCAGAGCCATTTCCGCTTCCCTTGTGAAACTGGGACTGCTGCAGACCATGTGGGTTAGCTCCTTCCCCTTGTTTCCTGTACTGGGTCTGGCTGGGATAGAGTTAACTTTCCCTGCAGCAGCCCATATAGCATTGTACTCTGCACTTGTAGCTAGAACAGCGCTGGTATCACACCAGTGTTTGGCTACTGCCGAGCAGTGCTGGCACAGCACCAGGACTCTCTCCAGACCCCCCAAAGCCAGTAGGTGGGGGTGGGCAAGAAGTGGGGAGGGGACATGGCCAGGGCAGCTGACCTAAACCGACCAAAGGCATATTCCATACCATATGATGTCACACTCAGCAATAAAAGCTGAAAAAAGGAAGGGGAGGGGCTCTCGTTGCGAAGACGTCTGTCCTCCCGAACAACCGCTACGCGTATTAAGGCCCTGCTTCCCAGGACGTGGCCGAACACCGCTCGTTGATGGGGAAGTAGAGAATAATTTTTTTTCCCTTTCCCCTCTGTGCTTCCGCGCGGCCTTCGCTTGCTCTTTCCTTTTTTTTTTTTTTCCCCCTTTAATTAAATTACCCTTATCTCAACCTGCGAGAGACCCTGTTTTCTTTACATCATACTTCCTTCTCCTCCTCTTCTTTGAGGAGGGGGAGTGAGAGAGCGGCTGTGGTGGAGTTCAGCTGCCCGGCAGGGTAAAACCACCACATTTCCCAACAACCTGAAACAAAACATAGCAAGGGAGAGACCTTGGCCTTGTAAGCCTTGGTTCTAGAAACCCTTAGTGCTATTTAAACCTTATGTTTAACTCGCTTATGGGGGTAATGTTTGCTTTGTTGTTTATCCTACTCATTAACAGAAAAAAAAAGTCCCTCCAAGGCCCAATTTCTTGCACAGTTGTGATAGCATCGTGATAACGGTGGGAGAAAGGTTCAGTAGTCCATTAAAAGTAAACACTTCTCCCCACAGCTTGCAATGTTTTTCGGTACCTTTCTCATTCACATAAAACATACGATGCCTGTTGCAGTATATTTTGAGGGAGATTTTTTTTCTTCCTCATCCATTTACAGTACAGTGCATTCATTATTTACTCTAGGTTTTTCATACTGTTGAACAAGCTAGTCAGATACTTTTTTAGAGGAAGCTTAGGCTAGGCGGTGATGCAGTACTAACTGTCTGCACAAGTATGTCACCACAGGTGACTGCCTGGCCATTCACCCAATTTAACAATCACATTCTGAAAGCAGTATCTGGGCTGATAATAAATATCCAGGAGATACCCAGTAGTGGACTGGAAAAGTGACTATGACCATAAGTTGTTGGTTGTTTTTTTTTTTTTTTTTTTTTTTTTTTTTGTGAACTTACAGAGTTGTTGCTGAAGTACTGTTCCTGCTCTGAGGTCCCCAAATGCCTTCATAGAGTAGGGAATCCAAGAGGCTTTGAGCAAACCACAAAACCCAGCATGCTTAAGGTGATTAATGAAGTGTCTGAACAGGTGCTTTACGACGTAGATGAGTCACAAACATAGCGGGCACCCAGTAAGCAGGGGAAAGTGCTTGTGCGGGAGGGTGAAGGAGCCACGTCTCCTTAGGTTGCTAGTGAAGGAGAGCCTGACCAACAGAGTGGGTTCAGTCACAGTGCCCTTAGGTGTTTAATTTCAGCTCATCGGTTAAAGAGACAGATATCCTAATAGTGTGTGATTTAATAGCATGATGAAACTCAATCACATACACTTTGATGGAATTAACATGTTTAAGTGCTTTAGTGTGTTGGTGCCAGCAGGACCAGTGTCCTGCACCTTTGAAGAGGGTAGAATTAATTCTGCATTCAATGAGTATGTCTCCAGCCACTATTTGCAAGGCACTTAGCTTTGAATGGGAACACAGTGATTAAAATGTATTTCATGGAAGCCCCCAAGATGTATGCATGTTCTGTGCATACAGATTGCGTAGCTTATGGGGTTCACAGCTCCATCTTCTGTCTGTTTATATTAATTCTGTCTTCTCTTTTCATTAAAGTTGAGGAGAAACATCAATTTTTAATTTGAGGATTTTATTTATTTATTTATTTTGTGCTGGAAAAATGTGCAAATGATGATACGTTATATTCATGTGAACGAATATTACATGTGAAAGCACTTAGACAATTGCAGAAAGAAAAAAATCCTCTCTTCCCGACTGCTAAATATTTAACAGATTGTTGAATGATCAAAGTCGCTTTTACAATTTTAAAATAACATGATAAAAATGAGTTTAAATTCTCTAACATTTGCATTTGTGACAGCAAGAATATGAGAAGCAATGTCAAATGCTTGAAGTCCTCCCACTTGTGCAGTGATCACTGAGTCATTGTACTGATACAAGCCAATTTAGAACACTTTACCTCTGCTATAAACGTTGGGTCTAACTCAATTGGGAAATGGGACTATCACCCACACAGCACACAGCTCTGGAGCATTTTTCTTTTGCACAGGGTAATCAGCAGCAGTATAAAAAACACATTTAGTGCTGAAACGTTTCTGTTTCTGCAGTAGTGATTGGAGAAATATTGTCTCATAGTCCTGTTCTGAAAGACTTCTTTGACTTGTTTAAGTCTTCGTTTCCACAGGGTCTTGGAACATGTATTAGGAGCACACTTTGCTTGAATGCTGTCCCGTTATATGTGAATCTTTAAGCTTCTGTTGCATTGAGGATGCAGTAGAAAAGCTCTCTTGTCACTGATTTAATTGTGGAAATACAGATGGATGGATAAATGCTGAGTCTGTCTATCTGACTGCATAATAGAGATTTACATCAGATTTCAAAGAAGTCGTACCTTATATTAAATGGTGTGATTTTTGGCATGTGAAACACTTCAGATTTCTGAAGTTAGTTCATGATTCACTGTGGTGTTATTTCGGCATTAAACCTACGTAAAAGCTTTCGCTCTCATGGAACCTAACTATTTGCTTAAGTATATACTCAAAAATCTTTTGCTGAATCAGGGCTTATATGAATTTAAATGAGTAAAAATAATTCAAGTTCAAGTAGATCAGCTTTTAAGCTTTAACTACCAACGTTATTTTAAGCTTCTCTTATCAGACTGCTAAAATACAATATTCATTTGTTGTCATTGTTGTTGCAAAGAGTATGTTGAATTCCTCTTCTGCAAGAATCTATTCAGAGAAATGCTTCTGAATATTTGTGGAACTAGCTAGTTTTCTGTAGTTAGCTTTTTGAGGATGCTAGATGGTCCTGGGCAGCCAGTTGCTCCTTTTCTCAAGACTGAACAGCCCCAGTTCCCTCAGCTGCTCCTCGTATGTATTTTTTTCTAGTCCCTTTACCAGCTTCACTGCTCTTCTCTGAATGAGTTCCAGCAACTCAATATCCTTGTGGTAAGGGGCCCAAAACTGAACACAGTACTTGAGGTGCAGTCTCACCACTACCGAGTACCAGGGGACAATTACTTCCCGAGTCCTGCTGGCCCCAGTATTTCTGATGCAGGCCAAGGTGCTATTCATTATTTTCAGTGGTATGGTTTCTCATCATATCTGCTTGTTGAACAATGCTTTTTATGAAATAGTAAACACATCAACTAGCCTCATGCTAAATTATCATACTTTATTGACAGCTGTTGAAGTATCCCCATGATGGGAGCGCACAAACATTTATAATAGATAACTGGAACAAAATAGAGATGAATGATTTGGAAATCATGATTAAAAGATGATGCATCGTACTGCCAAATGTTATTTTTTTGTTGTTGTTGTTCATGGCAAACTACATTTACTTTTAGCCTCGTATTCCACCTAATTATTTTCTAACTTGGCTCATTTTTAAAATGACGTTTGTGCATAAATTGACCAGCTGGGCATCTAACTGGTGATATTGCTTGAGCATTTGCAAACTGGCATCCGGCTGTGGTAATCATGCAAGTGCATTGTTCGTGTTGAGTTCTGCATGAGTGATTCTCAAGATCTGGCTCTTGTTCATATCTTAATGTTCACCAAGCAAAGTGTGTGTAGAGAAGCGTCTCTATAGGTTGTAGCAGATAGGTTTTTGTGTTGTTTTCAAACTGCATGGAGTCATGTCAAAAATGCACCATCTTTTTCTGAAGCAGGGACCGGTCCTGGCAGCCTTTTTTGGCTCATCCTCAGTGCTAAGAATCTCTGAAAATCTGTAAAATATGAAAGGGCTCTGTGATAATGAGAACCTAAATGCTGAAGATGCTGTATTGCTCTGGGCAGCATATCAATGTTGATTGCAGGAACTGCAAATGTGAGGTGTAGGAGAAAGAACTGTAGCAACTATAATTTGCCACATGTGAACTGTGTGTTCTTTCAGTTCCTCCTTGGTGTTTTAACTGAGCCACTTCATTAATACAGAATAAACTTTGATAATAATTCTCATTGGCACGACATACATGAAATTATTCTTTCTCTACTTCAACTAAACTTCTGTAAATCACATGTAAGTGACTTACAGTTTGGAGAAAAGTGGTCTGGTTTAGTTTTTTTCTATATATCCCAAAAGTCGAGGGTGTAATGAGCGTAATTGCTATGCTAGTAATATTTCATTCAGAATTTCCTGACATTAATGTCGTTTTATCTGTTGTTCTGGATGTAGTGAACAGAATGAATACTTTGCCTTAACCGCTTTTCGTGAATTACCTGTATGATGAATATGCATCATTTTTTCCTCTCATATGCTTAAATATTACTGGGGCAGTGGCTAGAACATGGTTAGAGTCCCTTCTCTCAAGCCATAAAGGCAGCTGTGGAGAAGAGCATATTTCCCTTTTGTTATGCTCCCTGTAGCTGTGGGAACAACTGATACTCGTGAATTGTAGTAGTTTATGGTGATCACTTTGCTGTGTCATAGCACTGTGACTCCAGTTCATTCCCAGGTGCAGAGACCCCTGACTAACAGGTAAATTTTGGTGAACTACTGTGGTTAATAATAAGGAAGGCCCAGAGGGATCCTTTAAGAGCAGGTCTGCATTTTAATTTCAAATGGTTTGACAGTTTATCAATAGAAGGTTCTTTCTGGTAAAAATGGTGCAGTAAATTCCTCTGTGAAGCTACATCTGTGGCTGAGGAGATTATCAGCCCACATTGGTTAAGGTGGTTTTCCTGCTTTATACACCACTGGGGCTTGGCCTCCTTTTCGTCTAGCAGACTGATGAGCTGCATCTTTGGCCTACTTGACTGTTCTAAACACCAAGCAGCTGCATCCCGACTATAGCGAGATGTACGTTATGTGTGGCTCTGAAACAAGCAACAGAGGTACAGGGCAGTGGTTGCTCAATAGATTAGCAAAGTGTACTGTATGAACAGAAACAGATTCTTTAGCCCAGGGAAGAGGAGACTGAAATGAGTCAGGATAATGGTCTGTCCTGTATCAACCAGCTGCTACAGAGAGAAAGGGAATTGTGTCCAGTGGGAATAGGACTAGAAATACTGGCACTAAGTAGCTGTGAAGGAGATTGAGGTTAGGCACCAGGTAAGACACTAATGGTAACAGCAATGAAGTGCAGGAATAGGTTGCCTGGCCATGCTATGGAATTTTTGTCACAGGAGGCTTTTAAGGTGGCTTTTCCCAAACATCTGTTGGGAATGATTAGGGAAAGCTGAACCTGCCTAAAGCAGAGGTTTGACTTAGGTGACTCCTCAAGGCCCTTCCAAACTCACAGTCTGATGATTTTCTTTATATGAAGAAGTAGTAAAGATTTGTATGGTATGTATCACTTTCAGAACAGCAGATGTCTGAAAAGAAGGTCATAAAGACAGGCTATTCTCAGAGGTACAGGTATAAGCAGGCTTATATTGACATAGTTAAGAGCAGAATTTGGCCTGGGAAAGGCTATTTTGCCTTGAACTCCACTCTCACACAGTCTAGAGGATAGGAGACTTCAGTCTGATCTTTCCTTCTAAGCTAAAAGGAAAAGCAATGGTACAAGTAACAAAGTCCAGGGAAGAGGGAGAGAAACCACAGATACTCAAGTATCGTATATTTAGGAACTACTCCTTTGAGAGTCACCTTACCTTCTACAGCTTTATTAAATAACTCTTTCCACTTAGCTAAAAAGAATTATTCCTCCTTTTACAGGAGAACAATGAGAGTTTAGGTTATGTTTGTGTTTCATGCCAGTGGACTGAGAAATAATCTTTCCCAATGAGGTGAAAGCTCTGAATAGTTCATGCTTGCTTCCAGATGAAGAGGGATACTTCAGGAATATAAATTTTAAAATGCAGGCTGACTTTCTTGTCATTTGTAGTGTTTGATCTGCTGCTGAATAGATCACCGTTGCAGGAAATACTCCTGAAAACTTTATGGTTCAAATAATTGTTACAGGTGTTTTTCAGAGCAATTGCTGGTTTCTTCATTAGAGGAAGCATTCTCAAATTCCCTGGCTAGTAAAATGCTGTAATATGTTGGAATTGAAGGAATACTTTAAAGAGAGATGCTCACTGATAAAAGCTGAGAACTTCACTAGCAGCACATCCTGTCAATCAGTTACAGCCTTTGAATGTGACCATGTTGCCACTAACTCTCCTGTCAGCCCACACCTCAATGTGCTGGAGAGTAAAAGCAAATGAGTCAATGCTGGTTGCACTAGCTTATCCATTCATGCCCTACCCTCTTTCCACCCCCTGTAGAGCTCCCTTGCTTGTTTCTTTAGAAACATCCTATTTCAGGACACTAAATCTGAGACATTCTCTCCAGAGTGTCAGTCCTAGGGGACCTTCACCTTCTCAGGAGCATCAGCCAACAGGTGCTTGGCAGGCAAGGAGCTGCAATCCACACCCAGAGTCTGAACTACAGGCACATGTGGTGTGGTGGGTGAAGCTCTATCCCACAGTGTTTGGGGTAGTGATTCGTACATCAGGCAATTTGTGCCCTAAAACTGCCTGTTTCCTTTAGCTATAGAGAGACCCTCTTGTGACTATTCCTACACAGATATCGTGGACTTCTAAAGTTAGCCAGGATGAGAGGGAGCTTCGCTTAGAGGGTTGTGATGACCCAGAGGTAGAAACTCTCCCATGTTCCTCACTTCATAAACATTCCTCTTCAGTGGGAGTTTCTCTGGAGTGAGGTACCATGTGACATGCAGAAACACATCAGAATCTGACCCTACGTTTATAATGTTTTGCCTTTTGGAAAGGTTTGATTAGATGAAAAGCAAATGGGATTTTATTAATCTCTATACCTGCACTCATGAGCACATATATGTGTGTGTGTATGCCTTTATGTGTGTACATTTATGCTTATTTATATTTTGTTGTTTAATTTGCATTTTTTAGTAGGCAGTTTAAAAATGAGTGAAGTTAGAATACAATATAATAGTTTCAGTTGGAAAAGACCTACAAAGGTCACTGAATACATGTTACTTTATTGCTTGGTGATTACATTCATATAAGGTGTGATACAGAACTGAAATGTGAGCTTTCGCTAGGGCCACATGTAACAGAGTCAGAACTAGTGCTGTTCATGATGCTAGAGCGATGCTCGTGCTGCAGCTCTGTATAGGGGATTTTTTCTCATGAGAGAAATAATTAT
This sequence comes from Anseranas semipalmata, assembly GCA_013399115.1. Lineage (NCBI taxonomy): Eukaryota > Metazoa > Chordata > Aves > Anseriformes > Anseranatidae > Anseranas > Anseranas semipalmata. The sequence continues at coordinate 613,974 of VXAA01002715.1, read as the reverse complement.
GTTTTAGAGATTGTTCTTTTAGATAATACAGCACTGGATGAACTATTTACATGAGGTAAGAACGTTTTTAGAGTGAACTTATTTCCTCACTTAATTTCTTATGAAAGAGAATGTATACTTAAGTAGCCTGTACAATAACTTCTGGAATTTATCTACACTAAAAGTTTATACAGTGTTGGAATGTGATTATGACCTTTAAGCAGTCTTAAGTATAATAACTTTGAAGCATTGTGTGGGACCTATTTTAAACTCTCTTTATCAACATTAAATAAATTCTAATGAAGCTAAATCTGAACATGGTTGCTCATTTCTATGCTGACTGCAACGTCATCGGTTTACTTAATATGATCAATCGATATTATGTTCTACTTGTATTTGATGAAGACTAAGCTTGGCTAACATACTTGGAGGTCATTCTTGATGATAGATTCATACAGATCAGAGACTACTCCATGCAGTAAGTGTCAGATGGGTTTAGCTAATCCCATAGAGCTCCTGCAAGATGTAAGGCCAGCCTGTTAAAGACTTCTAATTAACATGATTCCTTTAGGATTATAAGAACCTAGTTCACTTATACTTTCCTGACAGGTGCCTTCATCTCTCCTCTCTATTCTAGGACATGATCATTCCTGCTGTTTTCCTTTAGGATCTCCCAACATCCTTCTTAACATGCATTGCGTAGACCGAAGCCTGGATTCAGGAAGGAGGCATGGTTGTAATTGACCAAGCCAATTACCTCATAGGTCTTGTTAAGACATGAAAGAATGATCTGCCCTTCTTGCAATAACATGACATCACTGGCTCATGTTATTCTTTGACTTTGTAATTCATTTCTATACACCATTTGCCCATCTTCTTTGATTTGGTGAGTGCCTAAATGCAGTATCTTAACACTTTTTCCCATTAAACTGCATCTTATTTATTTCAGTCACTTATTCAATTTTGTCCTGGTAACTGAATTGTAGTAAGAATAACAAAAATAAATTCAGGCTATTTATTGTCCATCTATAATGCTAAAGACCAAACATACAGTCTTTGGTCCTTCTTCCAAATCCTTAATAAAAATATTGGTGTTACTGAACTCGGGATATCTATGAAATTATACTTGATAGAGACTTCTATTTTGGGAATAATCTGCCTGAATAATGTCCACTATCAACAAGCCTATCTACAATCCCCCTGAAATGTTTTTATTGACCTATGCTTCTCTACCTTGTTCAGGAGAATGTCAAGTGTGACACAGCAAAGCCTTTAGAAAAATAAAGTTATCTGACATCCATGAGGAGAGTTACACTGACCCAGGAGAAAAAATAGGTTTTTTTGACATGATTTGTTTTGATTTTGGCTTGAATCCATTTCTATGTTTTCTCTAACTGACTTCAAACAGTTGTGTGTTTATTTGGGTATTTTTCTAGCAATGGCACTTATCTGACTGGTCTATGCCCCAGCTCCACGCTTTTTTCTTTTCATTGCAAGGATGAGCACAGGTTGGCTCTTTTCCAAAATACCAGTCCCTCATCTTTCTTCAGTAAAGTCTCAGGGATTGCTGTCCCCTGACACCCTTACTGTGTGAGCTTGGGGGAAGTGCTGCAGGGATGCAAAGCAGATTCAGCCCCATGGGGTTCAGAAGAAAGTGCAAGCACCTCTGTCAGAGTTCACTTTGGGGGTGCACCTGGCACTTGCAGTGAGGAACCTGCTGGGCTGTGTTGCATAGAGTGCAACGGAAGGCAGCAAGTACTCTCCTCACAACCTCTAATCTTTCTTCCTGTTATCTAAAGTAAAAAGGGCTTGAAGCAGTGGCACTAAGCTGCTGGTTAATGCCACTAATAATAAGCAGGTTTTTAAGGGAGTGGAAAAAATCTGACATATCTGTCTCCCCAGCCTTTACTTCATTGACATGGCTAGGAGCTCCAAACTCCGTACAGCTTTCACAAGCCCAGAGTGACCCTGTTCTGCAGTCTTTGTTTTTGCCTTGCAGCTGAGAGAGTTTGGGGCTTTTTGGCAGCTGTGAACAATGCCCCCTGTTTTGATGTTTAGCTAGCATGTATCATTCCTGCTACTTCACAATTAGATGTGACGAGCCCTATCTTTTTCTTTCCCTATCTGTGGAGTTTTCAATGTCAATGTTTGATGTTTTCAGTGGAGTTTTCAATGTTTCAAAGCTGAAAAGGATGAAGGTGGGAGGATTGTGTGTTTTTGATGTATTTATGTGCATCACCAGTGGCACATTGACTCAGCCCCTATGAAACTCATTGTTTAAAGTCACCTGTTATTAATGCAAGTGTCTGTCACTTTCAAATGCATGTGACTTGCTGGTCTGACCTGGGCAATGGGCAGATCCTTCCTGTAAACCACATACATTTATCAGCAACTAACAAAAGTAACAGCAGGTCTAACTAGGTAATTTTACCAGCCTGGTTGATGCAAAACATGAATCCGTGTTTTAGGAAAAGTTGATTGCTCACAAAAATGTTCCCGTGGTACTCTGAACTGAGTTCAGTCTCATCTTAACAAGTAATACTAAATGGGGAATTTTAAAGGGGGGAAATAAAAATATACGCATTCTGTATTGTATTGAAATTTGTTTTTCTAGGAATTTGCAACAGTTCATAAAGTTTTGTAAACAGCAAGTATTTTCTCTCACTTGCAGACACCACGATGGACATGTTACTGCAGACGTTTAGACGGTCTTCACATTTATTCCTCTTTCCATAGGTCTCAGTCTTTATCCTGTTCTATGTCATTATCAACAGAAGGGCATAAAAACATGAATCTAAATGCAGGCACTATGTTAGCATTTTGTTGGACTTCTGCTGTTGCTCTGACATATGTTTGTTTAATTAAATGTCTCTTCTTCATTTACACTCTCTATTTAAGGAGGAAAACAGTAGCCCTATTTCACTATTAGGATTCTGAGTCATGCAGTGGGACGGCTGGATTTTTTCAGTCAGGCTGCATGTAAGCAATAGCACTTTCTCAATTTTTTTTTCACTTAGGTGTTTAGCATAGGGATAAAAGCATTTATTTTTTTTCTAGGCAGTGCACAGGTGTGTTTCTCTCTGTGTCTCACTATCACTGGAATGAAACCACTAGACTGCTGCTAGTGCTTTTTCATTCACAGCTGAGTTCCAGCCACATGCAGGAGGAGAGGCACTGGCTACTTCAGTGAGTGAGCAGGAGTGTTAGGGCATCCTAAACTGACCTGACAACTCAGTTATAACCAATCAGCCCCACATAATGAATCCATCAGGACTAGGAAACCAAATAAATAGAGGCCATTTTAGCACCTCTTTCTTTTGCCCATTGTTTGGAATTTGCTGTTTTGTTCAAGGATTTTTCTCCCTTCGGGTAAGTTGGGCTTTATGGTCAAAATACCTGTAAGAGAGAAGTTACCAAATGGAAAAGGCAGTTACTTGTTCACTTAGCTCCAGTACCTAGCCCCTAAAGTATCCTGACATTTTGGTGGAGAAGAAAGAATAAAAATGATTTTTGTTTCAAAGGAGAATTTTAATCCCATTGGCAGAGCAAATTGCAATTCAGCTTGTAGCAAGAGATTAATTTGGACAGTAGGCAAAATAGCTTGGCTTGTTCACCAGTATCACATCTCACCGCACCTTTGTGCCAGTTCTGTCCTTGACATGCACAGGGTCTGGAAATACAGTAGAAGGCAATACTACCCTTATATCAATGTAGCAGTACGTGCTAATTTGCAATGTAATAATACTATTGGATGTGACTATTTTTTACATTCTTATTTTTATTTCGAGCCTCCCAGATAGCAACTGATGTGTGTGTGCAACTGACTGGACCACGTTAACAGTGTTCTGCGTGGGATGTTTCAGTCAGGGTCTCAAAGATCTTTACAAATGGGACTTCAAAGACCTTTACGAAAGAGTCATACCAAAATTATCTTCTGAAACTGTTTCTTCCCTATTCTTGTTCACTGCTTTCTCCATAGAGCTTTTTAGTTCACAACTAATCAATATTTATGAAGTACTCAATAACAGAGTGGCAAGTGATGTGACGTGACCATGCTCATGAGTTCATAATATCCTATTTTGTTGCAAATAACTATGATTTCTCATTTTACTTCAATTTGTTTGGTGTTTGGGGAAAGCCCCACCTTATTTTTATATATATAATGGTTTGAGGACAGTGGAGCTTTCTACTAGAGAAATAATCGTCCCACATTGTCTGCGTGGGAAATTTCATAAGAACGTAAGAAACACCGTTTCATGAGAACAGACAGAAAATCAGCAGGAGTTAAATAACATGAACGTTAACATTTGGGGGTGGGGAGCTTATCAGTGTATACAAATACCTGATAGGGCTGGCGGGAAAGAAGATTGAATCAGACCCTTAGGCACTGTGCAGTAAAATGGCAGGAGGCAGCACTAATTGAAATGCAGGAAACTCCATGTAAACGTAAGAGAAAGCTTCTTCACTGTGAGAGTGGTCAAACACTGGACCGGGATATCCAGTGAGGTTGTGGGGATGGTCAAAATCTGAGCAGGCATGTTCCTGAGCAGCCTGCTGCAGGTGACCCTGCTGTGAGCAGGGTGTTGGACTAGTTGATCTCCAGAGGTGCTTTCCCACCTCCATGATTAGTGGAACTGACTTCCAAGGTTATCTTCTCTTGCCAGTATAAACAGTTGAAGAGCTGGCACTTCAGTACCCTGCTTTACTTATCTCAGAATATGGAATCACTCCAGAAGGAATTACTCTGCAGTAACCATGAGAATATACATGACTGTAAGACTTTTTCAGCATTCATAACAGAAAGAAAAAATGTGTTACTAGCCAGAGAAATAGTAAATTACAATGCTTAGAACTACTGCTAGGTTACAATTATACTGCTTCCTTTTAAAGTTGCTTTTGTCTGTGGCTTGAGATGAAATAATTTATTCCTGAGGAAAATAGCCTGGCATTCAAAGACATGTCACTGGGAAGATCAAATGCATGCTTCTGTAAGTGTCCGTTTTGCTACCTGGTGCTGATCGAAGTGTGGTAGCATGAGCAGACCACTTGGTCTGTTTTCCATGTGTAGAGCATCTTAAACAGTCTGTTCCCTTCTACCAAGAGTGTTATGAGATGGAAAAGAGAGTGAAGGGAAGGAATGGGCTACTATTTTTCACTGAAAACAATGAAATAAGAGAAATTCATTTGTTTGCTTTTTCCTGGTAAAAAGGATAAGCCTGAAGTTTGGCAAATACTCCTATAATTTAAACAGGGCCAGGTCTTCAGGGGGAGGTTTTTAGTTTGATTAATATTTTATTGCAAGTGTGGGTCACTTAACACTGTCATGCACACTGCTTTGCAGGATTCATCTCCATAGTGAAGGAGGAGGGGTCAATGTTTAGGAGCCATTGCAGCAAATAAAATAGGAAGTTCTACTTCATATCTTATTTTTACTGCTCTTGTTTAACAGTTATTTTGTAACTTTTCCTTGATTTAGACCCTTTGTCCAGGGTCATGCAGATATACAATTTTACAATGGCATGCCACTCTCTCCCCTTCCTTTACAAAGTGACAATAAGTTGCTTGACAAAATGAGAGCACAATGTATTTTGGGAGAAAGGGCATACACATTAACCCCTCATTGCTGGGGAAAGTGCAGGAGGTCTGGCTAGATTGCCTGATGGCATGTAGGTCTTGGGCTGTCCAAGTCTGATAATCACAAAGCTTTGTCAAGGCAGGAGTTCCTTCATTCCATAATTTAAGGTCTGAGAGCACAAGACTGCTGAATGCAGAAGTACAAGTTTCAACCAGAGTGACCTTGTTTCAAACCAAGATACAGGCAGGCACTTATTTATTCTTCAGGGAAGCCTCAGGGGACGAACAGATCTCTACAATTCACCTTTTAACACCTTGAATATTGCATGATTTGTAATTTTCCATTTTTTTAAGTGTTTTACCTGCAAAAGAGCTCAAACTCACCATTTAAAAACAGACTTCATCTCTCAGAAACTTAGCATTTAGCTTTTCAGATCTTCTAATAAAAGCTTTCCCTCTGGAATTACCCTTCTATATGGTTTAAAAAAAAAAAAAAAAAAAAAGACGTGGCAGCTTCAAGGGAAAATCTGTCTTTCATAATAAGAAAAAAATTGTTCTCTAAGGTGGTTTTCCTCTTCTGTAACTAAATTAGGATATGGAACTATTGATCATGAGAAAGTAAAATTGCATTTCTTTGTTTTAAAGGAAGTAAATAATGACATAATGTGTACCTTGAACGGCTCTGTGTTACTGGGGGTGGTGGTTTACTCTCATGATATCCTAACTTTAGAGGAACTGTACATTAGAAGCAGAGAGAACAGCCATTAAAACTGATGTGGTCACCTGTGCTATACATTTAAATGTAATAACTGTGACCTTGAGTAATAGCATTTCCATCTGAACTGCAGTGACATCAATATGAAAGATAGCGTTTGGGTTACTGTTTGCAACTAGACAAAGGTGACAAGCCATTTCCAAGCAAAGAGTTCCCTTGATGGTTTGGTATGGTTTATGAGTTGCTTCATTTGAAAGAAATATTGATGTTGTGATCACTGTATTTTACTAGTGCTGTTGGTTCTCTTATTTGAAGCCTTAAAGGATTCTCCATCCTGAACTTGCCATTGGAACTTGCTAAAGGAAGTTGGGAAGATTATAAATTCTGCCTTTTTTAGGCATCATGTCTCTATAACCCTGATGGACAGTTCAGAAGTTCCTAACAAACAAACAGGATATCAGCTTTGAAGCTCTTCTTTGAAATTCTGTTGGCAAATCTTTTGTTTCATCATTACTAATGGTCTTGGCAGTTTCACTTGCTGCCTGTTTTCCTGCTACAGATAACATTAAGCTGCACGCTTTCTTTCTCATGCAACCTCCAGGCTGATTTGGGGCACAGTTTTACTTGATGTTCTGATTGTTAGCCAAAGCTGTTCTTTAATGATAGGGAGAACCAGAAATTAAATAGTATTTTGGAATAAAAGAGTGAGCACTAGACAGGAGCTGTAGGCCCTTAGAGCTGATATGTTAGAGGAGGTGCATGGTAACAGCTTTAAAATTTGCATCACACACACGATTTAGCTAATACAATCAAAGCTGATAGGGATTGATTCTACTTCTCAGAGAAGTAACCAGGCAAAAATGCTTCTAAAAATGTGCTTAAAGCTAGGATAATGAAATATTGCACATCAAATAATCTCAGGAGCTTGAGCATTTTGATAAGCCAGGGTAGAACTGTAAATGGGCCTGGTTTGTGTGATCATTTCATGCTTGAGAAGTTGCATGTCATGCTGAACATCCGAAAATATTAGTTCTTCTGGAAAACATGGGACAAAATAAAGATATTAGCAGCTCTGTTCATCAGTGTCCCTTCAATTATGGAACTTGTCCATGTTAACTGTGCCACAGAGCAGTGCAGAATGCTAATTAGCAGGCACATGGTGTGGAGGGAGCTCAGCAGAATACCAGGTGTTGACTCCACACAGACTATTCTGTTTACCTCTAAAGGAAAAAGGATGTCTGTCCCATTTAGGAGCAATGTATGTCTTCATAATGGACCTTTTATATTACACTGGTAACTTGTCCTAAGTATAATCTTTTTCACTTAGGTATATTCAAGGAATTCACCATAAGACTGCTTTTCTCCCAAGAAACAGGCACACCCAATTGAAATTTTTCTCAGGAAAATAAGACTCCAGCAGAGCTGCTGACTGATATTGTATTGCTCTTATAATAGTAGTCTGAAGTAAGAGCAAGAGAGAAGAATTCACATTATAGAAATAAATTCTGCACATCATTGGCTTAGATGATGAGGGTGAAAGATGTGTGTGTCTGCACATGCATGAGTGCCAAAGAGAAGATATGACTGAACAGGATTTGTATCTGGCAGATAAAGTCATAGTCAGTGCATGGAGAGATGCAGCAAGTGAGCAATGGAGTATGACAACAGTCACCTGGTTAGACCACAGAGAGAGCTGTGGCAAACAGTGAACAGCAGAAGTGTGAGGCTGAGATGAAACAATGAAAGGGAGTAACAGCAAAAACAGGGAGCAGAACATCAGAATAAGCATGAAAGTCAGTGCTAAAAGCTATATAAGGGGGCAAGGAGAGGATAGAGGGAGTGAAAGAGAGGTAATTATGAAAAGTCACATCTAAAGTATGGACAATGTGCAAGATAAAATGTGTTTGATACTGAGTATCTGAAATTGATATGTGCAAGGCCTACCTCCTTTTTCCTGGATTTGCAGAATGTTAATACTGTAGGGTTGTTAGTACTACTGAACACTTATTATGAATATGATGGACAAAATGCTTGTACAAAGAGCTAATAAAAGAAAGAAAACTAAAAGAAATGATAAATATGAGGAAGTATTAAAAAGAGCAAAGAGGGATTGATTGAATTCAGCTATGATGTTGAAGAAATTCAGCTACGATGTTGGAGAAATTTTGGTCGTGTGTTAAGCATTTTCAACTTCAATCTGAAATTTGGGGTTTAGCTGTGTGAATCTTGGTGTATCATTGAGGATGTTTGATGTAGCATTTTATGAATGTGTCCACCTATTTCAAGTAATTTATAGAAATATAGTAAAGATAGTTTATTTCACACGTGCTGCATGCCTGCGTATTCTGGGAAGTGGTATCATGGAAAGATGTTTCAAGTATTCCCACCCAGCCTCCCCTCCTTGTTCAGGAGCACTGGGATATGGTTTCCCATGCTAAGCCACATATCATGATATTGAAGATTAGTGTGCACACCTTTCCATTTTATCTTCCCTGCTGCTCATTCCAGATAGTTTGTCATAGGAGAAAAGTCTTAGATCCGGTTCTCACAGTGAAAATATCATCTGTTCAGTAGCTGATGCTAACCTCATGCATTTAATCTGTCATAAAGTTAAGATAGTCATCAGGAATCACTGTGGGAGGATGACAAATACTATGCGAAGGTAAAGAGGGTTTAGTGCCACCTATTTTGCATATTATTTTGTACTTTGTGTTAAACTAGCAGAGGTGAGTTTCCAGTTTAACTGCTCTTTTCCTCATTTTATCTATATCCTAAATTTAATTTAGTGTGACTATGCTATAAATTGCAGACTTTGAAGAATTACCTCATTAGTCTGGTTCATGATAGACTTAATTTTGTATTCCTTTCCATGCTACTAGCCTGCAGGTTTTTTTAGTGATTTTTTTCCTGAGTTTCTTAGTGTTTTTTTTGTTACATTTCTGTCTAGATTGGCAAATGGAATAAATCAGCATAGTCACAATAGTTCCACTGAGCTAGTCTTCTTGTTTTCATATCAATTTTCTTACAGTTTAGGACTAACTCCAGCAGTCTTTGTGCTAGGCAAAACTCACATTTCTTCTCCGTGACCTTCTGCGTTCACAACTACTACGGGAATTGGCCCAATTGGAGTGTTTTTTTCCTTCAGAATTTGTGTTTGTTTTAGATGGTAAATAGTATATATAGTTCTACGAAAACACTTACATAGTTTTACTCAGCAAGTTAGTCCTTACACCTTTGTAATCCCGTTAATTCTGAGAGACTTGTATGAAAATTGCCATACAAAATAGAAGCACTTCTTTAATGGTCAGTAACAGATGCCTAAAGAAGAGTGTAAGAAGTCTTTTATCAGGTAGTGCCATGTATCATATATTAATACTGCATAGTGTAACATGCTAATTGACATAAGAAAGCATATAAAAATGTGACTCATTAAAGGAAAAAACTTTTCCCAATATGGTTAGGTTCTAAAACTGTGGGGAAAAAAATACAGCATGTGGTAGTCTGAATTATAGTAGTTCTCCCTCCTTTGGCCACTTTGAAATGTAATACGAAAAGGGTAAAACTGTAAAGTAAACAATGATTTATGACAGTGATTGATCTGTCTATAATATAACAAAATATCTAATAGAATTACTGTGTCATTTCTGTGTCTTGATACCACCCAATTCTTTTTGCCTGCTCTTACAATTACTTCAGTATACCTGTGACTTTATTCCCCCAAATAGTTAAACGGGTATTAGTGGGATAACCTACCTGAACAATTTTGTGGGACTATGTTTGCTCTTAAGGAGTGAAAAACTTGTTTTATTTTGCTTTATGACTTGACCAAAGTATTTGCAATGGGATTAAGTTGTTGGTAGTATCATTCTTTTGTTTAGATTGAATTCTTGGCTTGTCCATGGCAAGAGAGAAATGGGATAGCAGCACTTCATCTATACAGAAAAATAATAGTAGTCGTTCACATGGACACTCCTGTGGAAACTGGAGGAGATCTTTCTGGAGCTGATGTTCTCTAGTTCTTCACAACCACTGGCAACATCCCTCAGCAACAGTAGCTGCACTGACTCAGTTAAATGGAAATCGGGATGGAACTTAAGCAGGCAAAATGTACAACAGAGCTACACAACAGAGGTCCAGACTCAAAGACAGGGGGCATTTAGGGTCCAAAATCCATTGTGGGTTTTTGTTATTGTGCAAATTCCCAGAGCCTTTATCTATTCTTTGTAAAACCCCTTTATAGTCAGTAGCCACTGCTTTGGGAGGAAGGACATGCTTTGGAATAAATGATGAGGCAAGCAGTTGGTCTGACACTTTTCTCTCCCTGTTTTAAATGTAGAATGAAGAAGGTTTCCTGCAGGAAGGAATGGTGAATAATACAGATGTTCCTGTGGATCCTGAGAATGAGGCTTACGAAATGCCTCCAGAGGTAAATCTGTTGTGGTATTTCCTGTGCATGCACGCAGGAGAAAGGCAAGGGCGGAGAGCTGCATGCTTGAGTGGCATTACTGTGGCACAGGCTGGTGCTGTAAGCTGCAGGGTCACAGAAGAAACGTAATCTCTTTGCCCAAGATCTCTCCAAGGTACAGTGCTGGGAAATGGAAAATCAATTCCTTAAAGTTTAATGGGAAAATACCATCTGTGTTTCAAAACACTTGTGCCTCACTTTCTGATTAATCTACAGTAAATTTTTGTATTTTTCTTATGTTTGATAGGGAATGTGGGAAAAACTTCTGTATCTTCATAGATTCTTTTAATAGCTTGGCCATATAATGTATTTCTTGGCATCATGCTTTGTAAAACATGATTTTTGTTTATTACACTCTTGGGTTAGTGCAAGTATGGGAGTAAGTTATTGTTTTTCTTAAGCTGATCCTGATCCTGCTATCTAAAATATTACTACAATATCTGGCACTATGATGTATCAGTAGTTGGAGTGGCAGTTTTATAGTAGTGCCAATAATTAGGCTGAAAATCAGAGGTATAAAACATGTAGGCCACGATACAGTAAAAATCTTAAAAGCATGCTTGATCTTTAACCCCTTGAATATCACTGAAATTACGGGTGCTACCCGGATACCTGCAGTTAAACGCATATCTAAATGATCTACTGGCTCTTATCAGTATTTGCAGCACCTGGTTTGTTGTTCGGCCCAAAGGTTCTCCTCCTCCATCCATGGCAAGAGTGTTGCCATGGGTGGCCTCATGAGCTTCTGGCAATATCAGTGGGGACCAGAAGAGATCCATCTGTAATTCTGAGTGTGCTGGGTCAAGTCCTGTAGCTATACAGATAATCTGCCTGAAATATGTCTGTTAAGAGCTCAGCACGGAGATAAGGTTTACCTGCCTCTGGTGTTTATGTAAACTGTTTAAGGCATGAAGTGTTTCACAATGGACCTTTGTAAGACAGCCTGTAGTCCTAATTCTTCAAGGACAGGTTCATGTAACTCACTGTAAGCAGACATAAGAGCCCAGTTGCATGTATTCAAATATTCTTGGTCTTTATTGTTGAAGCACTCACCCAAGTGTTTTGCTGGATCCCGGATTACGTGTAGCAGCTTGCTGCCACTCAAATGAACAGGATTTTAAAAAATTGCTAAAGAATTGTGTATATAGACTTCACATACAGAAAGGTGATTTTCCCTTTCTTCCCTGGATCATTATGCCTGCTGGGAATTGCTCACAATTCATTCCTGTGAACCTTTGTGATAACTGAATGGTTAACCACTGTGAAAGCCTATTCCGTAAACACCGCAGTTTGTAAGACAGAGTATCTGGAAGACATGACAAAATAATAATGAAAGGCAAGATCTTTATCACATGAAAATCCATTATATTTTTTCACTGTGTCCACTATGACTAGAACAAGCAGTAAAAGTTAGGATGCGTGTCAGGTTGTATTTATCTCAAATAGTAGCACTGATTTCTGCTCTTCTCATTAGGAAGAGTATCAAGACTATGAACCTGAAGCATGAGAGACCTTTCCTTCCTTTATATCTCCTGAAATCTACTAACAAAGACGTCCCATCCTGTACAAGTGCTGAGTTCCAATGTGCCCAGTCGTAAAATTTTTTTACAGTTTTTACAGTGTTTTTTGAAGTCTTCCATCAGCAATGATTGGAGCATCTGTGACTGCATCCACCTTGTTTCAGCATTTCCCTCCTGCTGAAATGAAAGCTGGTTGGCAGGGTCATTGTTGTGCTGTGGATATTGTGGCTTCAAGTTTAAAAGTTAAAAAGAAAATACTAAATAAAAACACCTAAGTGTCTGCTTATTTCTAACTCTGTACATGTTTTGTTGATAGGCTGTCAGTAATTTGATATTGTTTATGATACAGTTTTTATTTGTTTCCACTGACTATTCTTTCTGTGCAGAGATGACTTATTGTGAGAGCTTTATATATATGTGTATGTATTATATATAGGAAAATGTAATTGAGCATGAACTATGCACCTATAAATATTAGCTGTTGAAATTTTACTGTTTTGTGATGTGTTTTATTAACTTGTGTCTGTAAATAATGGTGTTCAACTGAAGCAAATAAAATGTAACCCATTAAAAATGAACTTCTAAGTTAGTGATGATTTATAACACCTTATTTTCTCTCCAAGAGCACATGCTGAAGAATTCAGGCTGCGTTGCTTCCTGTGAAGGAACTGACGGAACAAAATAAGCAAACAGAAGCCTGGTTTATACCAAAAGCAGGATGAAGAATGAGAGTATCAAGGCTGGAGTAAATTGTTGACGAAAGAGATTTATTTGTAGTGCTAATGAACTTTCCACTGTAAGGAGAACCTAAGAGTGAATGAAGCCATTAATAATGGGTCGCAGTAGGCTATCAGGAAATTGTGAGGCCCTTTGAAGAATTACTGTTTCAAGGTTGTTAACGCACTGGGCTATGAGAATACAAAAGAGTGATGGATTAGTTGCAATCAATTTGTCTTGTATAAAATCTCATTTAGTAGAAGTACAGTCTACTGTCTGTTTTTAGAGATGGTAATTTTAGTTATTATGTTGCCTGGATACTTTTCCATACAGTAAAAAGATTTAAACATGAGGAGATGTTTTTATTTCTCTCATGTTTTATTGTCTGATAGCTATTCTGGATCAAATGTTGCCTCTAACCTGAATGGTACAGTGTGTTTTTTCATTTAACATTCTCTAACCCTAAGTAGGATTTTAAACTTCCCTTACAGTCTTTCCAGTGTTCTGGGACATGGCTCTTAAAACAGGTAAGTACCATTGTCTGTTTTTATAAACTGGGAAACTTGGGCACAACCAATTAATGTGCTATGTCCCTCACCTCACAGCATGTCACTTCTATGTACTGTAACAGACCCAAGACTTCTGAGGGTGAACTATCTAGCTTGTTCTTGTACTGAGCTCCTTTCTGCCTTTCTGCAACCTTCCAGCATGCCCAATGTTATATATAGATATTTCCAGGTATGTGCTTGTCCCAGCTGTATCCTGGGGGAGCTGATGGTGTCATACTGTAAGCGAAAATCACCTGAACATGCTGTTCTCACACACTTTGAAAACTTGTGTTTCATTTTCCAACATCACCCTCAAGTCCCTACCCCATATTTCTAGAGAAATTCATTTATTTCAGAATTGCTATCGAACTCTTTTTCAAAAGCAATTAAAAATCCACTTGATCATTTCAAACAGCTCGTGGATATTTTCGTCAATAGTTAAATTGCTTAATGAAGCCTAAAGCCCTGTGCTCTTTTGCAGAATTCTTTTATGGTAATCTGCAACAAACCATTATCAATTTGCAGTCTCCGTCACATATGATGTGTCAAGGAGTCTCCTGACCTGGACATCTTTACTGTTAAAATCTATCTTAATATCTCAGTGACAAATCTATTGATTGCTTCCAAGGAAAATTAATATCAGGACAGCATGTAATGTAAAATCACACTTTTATAATTATTAATGTTGTTTAAGGATCTTTCTTTTCTAACAGAAGGAAATGGGAAGAAAAGCTCAGTGCTGTAATGTGATTTTTTTCCCAGTTTGCTAGCGGAGACTCAGCCACCAAAAGCTATAACTGAGAGTTGCCTCCCTAATGACCAGCCAAATGCCTGATACTGCAGGAAACACTGGAAATAGCAGCCCAAGTGTAGTACATAGCTCTGTTGTTCATCTTCTCTTCCACAGTTCTCAACTGCTGTATTGTTTCTTTATTAGGAAATCAAATTAAACTGTTTTGTTACTCAGATGTTGCAAATAAGTTGCGCACTTCTTAAATAAGCTGTGGGGAGCATTATGTCATGAAAAGCAGCAATAAGAATAAACTGACTCCTGAGACAGGCCCATTGTCTGAGCGTGTAGGAGTTAATTATTTAATTTCGTAGGTTAACATCAGCAAGTCATTCAGTTTTCAGGTCATTCATTTAAAATGTATCATAGACGATGAGTTTAGTTCTCATGCCTCTTGCAAACGTGCCCTCAGATGGCCCTGAAGGTCCATGGGACCCCTGGTTACTATGGCAGCACAGCGTGATGCCCTGCTCTGGTAACAAGCTGCATTTTAATTAGATTCCTTAAGGGCTGTCCAACCAGCCTTTCCAGGTAAAATAAATGCCATTTTGTCTTATTTCCTGCAGTGAAATGAATGCTGACATATGGATTGCAAATGTCAGAATTGTGCTGGATGCTCAAGTTGAACTAAATAGCTATTGCTGTATTCAAATTTTTTAAAGTGTCCCGGCTATTAAAAAATGCTTCTAGTATGTTGTAGTAATGTTTGCTTAAGCAATGTCTTCCAGGGAGGAATATACCTCAGAGCTCTCTTTTCTTTAAGAGCCTAGATTTCAGCTCAACTGAAAGCAATCTTCTGTCCACAAATTATGAGTTAATAATGTCTCACCACATCCCAGTCCTACAGGGAAAAACCACGTGTTGCTTTTTTCTATTTTGACAGCCTTAATTGGTCTTATAATGGATACTAATTAGACACATTGTAATAATGTTTTTATTCCTGTAAACCATAGTATGGTTTTGGGTTTGATTTCAGTCCGCACAAGGCTTCCAGTAACTTTGGCTGAGTTATCTGTTGAGGTTTGACCCGGCAGGCAGCTAAGCACCACACAGCCGTTCGCTCCCCCCCGCCCCACCTTGGAATGGGAGAGAGAATTGGGAAGGAAAAAAAAAAGTAAAAAGCTCGTGGGTTGAGATAACAACAGTTTAATAGGACAGAAAAGGGAGATGATAATAATAATAATAATAATAATAATAATAATAGAATGTACAAAACAAGTCCCCTCCCAGCTCCTGGTGCACCCCCAGCCTGCTCGCTGGCAGGGCAGCACGAGAAGCTGAAAAGTCCTTGGCTTTGTGTAAGCACTGCTCTGCAACAACTAAAACATCCGTGTGTTATCAGTGTTGTTCTCATCCTGAATTCAAAACACAGCACCATACTAGCTACTAGGAAGAAAATTAACTCTAGCCCAGCCAAAACCAGGACATTATCTTATACTTTTTAGTCCCCAGCTTGAGGCTCTGAATATTACTGGAAAATACACTAATAGGAGTCTTCACAGAGCATCATTCTGCTTGGATGTTCATGGGTCTGAACCAATAGCATCAGTTTGCACATAAGCAGACTTGCTCTACAGTAATGGTAACCAAAAGCAAATGAGATCTTAGCCCTTAGTGTCTCCATGCAGCATTTTTAATGGAAAATATCATCTGTTTAAAAGCAGACATAAACAATTTTTCTCAAGCCTGCCTGACATTTAATGTGTAACTCAGAAGGTTCATCAGATCTAAAAAAGGCTGGCAGATGGAGAAACAGCAGGTGGAACCTCAGATGAGACAGCCAAGAGGTAACAAACAGGGTAGGAAACTAGGTCAGATGAGATTTCTTCCATGTTGGAAGAAATGCTTTGAAAATGCTTCCTCCAGTGAAGGCATAAAAGTGGGTTTTCAGCATTTTCTGTTTATATTTGCATCTCTGAATAGGTCAAAGTCTATCAGCATCTGATACACCTAAATAGCATGTTTCTGTGGAAAAGGATGTCTGAGAATGTCTGAGATTTACAACTATGCTTATTTGAGCTGCACCATAGGAGACCTGATTGCAAGAAGTTAGAGCACACGTGTTTCTGATGGTTAACTTAAGAGATTTAACAAGGAGAATGTTGTCATGAGTAGGAAACTTCTGGGAAATATGGATTCTTGCACTTTACTTCTCAACTTCTTTTTCTCTCTACTCACCGCTTCCATTCTTTTTTTTCTTTCCTTCCATTAATCTGTTAAATTTTCAGAGGGTTAGATCATGCTCTGTCAATTTTAATGAAAAATCTTATGCCAGCCATTGTGTCTCATATGGCTGGAGAGTTGGGCTTTACTCTTTGATCCTCCCTCTAAATAGAGGAAAGACCACAACTTATGTCCTCCTCACGATGCTCCCATGACCGCTTCATCCAAAGACACGGCAAGATACAGTCACTGCCTGCAAGTGTTGAGACAGAGAGGCCCTGTGGCTGCTTAGGGAAAGCAGAGGAGGAAGTCAGTGAAGCAAAACAGGTGTGAGAGCCTCTGGCTGCCATCCTGCTCTGCTCTGTCCTGCCTCCCTCCCCTGAGCTTTGCTTCTTGTTCCAGAGGCTAGTGATAAAAAGTGGTATGGGGTTTTACAACACTTCCAGGCACAGACACCTCACGTAGCCAGGTAAATTCAAAACAGGGCTGCTTTGCTCTCCATCAGGCAAAACCCTCTTGCAGCTTGAAGAGACCTGGCTTTTTACAAAAAAAAGTCTCCCAAGGAGCAGCCTTAACAAGAAGACAAGACACTGTTGTTGAGTGAAAGAGGATAAATCTGTTAGTAGTGAAAATGTAAAGGACAATAATTTACAAAGGCTATATAATATGGCCAAAATGATAGGAAATCTTTTATCTCAGACCAATAAGTAAGTGACAACTTTCATTGACAAAGAAAGCTGATGGCAGCTCCCAAGAAACACTTGAAACAAAATCACTGTTCATAAATGCTTCTCCCACTTATTCAGCCCCCTCCCTCCAAAATCTAATTCCACTCCTGGCCCAGAATTGCAGCAAAACAGTGATATGATTCATTTGAATAATTGGACATTCTTATGTGTGAAATAAATGAAAATTAATTCAAAACCTTAATCTGATGGAGACCTGCTATTTGGAAAATGTTTGAAGGAAGGAAAGGAATCTCTGGAAGCCAGATTTTCCTCTTATTTTTTCAATTTTCATGTATTTTAGAATGTCTGAAACATGATATTACACAAGCTTACAAGGACACAATCTTGGATCCCATTGTATATATTCTTTTTTTCTCCTGTTTGCACATGTTGCTTTGGAAGCTTTTCAAAGTATCCTGTCTTAGAAAAATGTTCTATAGTTTGTCTTTGTACATGTATGTACAAATACGCACATATGTATATTTTAATGGATACTCTTTGTGTTTGTGTATGTGTGCATGTACATGGGTAAGTATGTATGGGCATTACCATTAAGTACTGTAAAGTGCTACAATTCTAATAATGATATTCCTTGAGAGGGGGAGGGGGGCAGGGTGGAAGGATTATGCCAGATTCAAGGAATGCATTTTTAAGTCATTCAGTGTAAATACTAGGTAAAATATTTGAAAGCTTCAAAATCCTAGCCTCACAATTAACAGGCCAAGTCTGTGTTAGCAGAGTTTTGCTGGTGTAGCCACATAACCATAGAGACCTAGTTGTGGCTTGTCTTTGCAGGGTTACCAACATTGTTTGGTCCATATGCCCATTATAGTGAAATATGCTGTATTTAAAAAAAAAAATGCATTGCTTCCCCTTTGCTTCTGGACTAGGTGTTCTTGATGGTAGAGCTACATCAGATGAGAATCACATTTATTCTCCCCCCTGTAGTGTTCAGTGCTTTTTCAGAGCCTGAAGTGCTTGTCACGGTGCCAGTTCCACTTGACTGAGCATAATAATAAAAGCACCCTACCCAGAAACCCTGGCACTGCCTAGTTACACAAGAGATTTCTTGGCAAACCCTTATTAATGTGGAGTTGGCTTTCTGAAGTGCTTGCAGGAGTTGTGTGGTTTTTCTGAACCACTGACTGCTGGTAGTACATTGGCTCCTACGTGACCGTGAACAAGCTCTTCGTGTCAGCTGCTCTGTGGTGAACAGCCCATGCTCAAACTATCATGCTAAACACAGGGTAATCTGTCTCATGAAGAGATAAGCTATGCTGCTTAAATAAAGGGAATTATCCTGAGGTTGAATATACACCTGAATAAACGAGTGTTAGCAGAGCAGCTCTGACCTGGAGTTGCTTGTTCATATGTCAGCTTTTGTCACAGTTCACACAAAATCCTCACCAGAATTTCTGCTTGTGATATGTATGGCACCTATGAAATAACTGGCTTGATTGCAAGACAGCTCTAAGCAGATATTAGCTGGCTAATACAAATCATCTAGAGGAAATGGAATCAAAAGTTCAGGTACCCTCAGGAGCATGGGTAGATCTGAAAGAAACCTGGGTTAATAAAAACACTGAAGGGAATTGGCCGAGGGCTGGAGTTGAGAAGAACTGGTTGTAAGAAGATTGCACTTTGGGGAGAAATGACATTTAACATGTTGATAAATCACCCATCTATTTTCTCCCTTTAATCACTTTGTCTTGTCTTACATGCTACAAAGATCACTGGAGAAAAGGTCATTGCCTATTCCATGACTTCACTGCCTAGCACACCCAGATATTACTGAATCAAAGATGAAGCTTGAGGATAATACTGTTAAACTGGAGATTCATGAGTCAAGTTTGTTGCCTCTGGAGACCCTTTTGGGGTCTGCAGGAGAATGGTGTGGGTGGCACTGGAGCAGAGTTCAGCTCTTCATAATCTGTTGCCAGACTTCTTACCAGCCTTCTAATTACACAAAACGCAGCGCTGCCATGGAAAATAAAGTTTCAATTTACTCAATAGCAAAGACTTTTGGCATTGTTTAAAGTGATTGACCTGTGTCTGCCCAGCTCTCATTGCTGAATATCTAAAGGCAGCTCTTCCATCTGGCCAACAGGGATGTCATTTTCAGAGAAGGTGGTGACTTACAAGTGAGATTTACCTCATCCCACCAGGGAAACTGGGAAAGAAAGGAAGCATGGAGTGTGTGGCTGCACTGTTGCAAAAAAGCAGATGCTTTCTAGACGTATCACAGAATCACAGAATGGTTTAGCTTGGAGGGGATCTCTGGAGGTCATCTGTCCAACCCAACTCAAACCCTGCTCAAGCAGGGCAGAAATATGCCCACATGAATTGAAGCGTCTAGGTAGGTGGGGAATATTGCTTTGCTGTTTCATCAGTACCTGAAGAAGTAGTGTATCCAACATAGGGCTGTGCCTTTTCCTGTTCTGTCTGTGATGGGCATGAAGGGCTGCCACTAGAAAGTTAAAATAAATGGGCCACTGCACATCCTACAACACTGTAACACAGCAAGGACATCCTTTGGTAATGTAAGATATAGAGGCAGACCTTAATTCAAATTCTGCTAATTGCTTATTGTGTCATTGTAGGAAAGTCACCCCAGATGAATTTACATCCCTTATTGTAAAACAGAAATAGCTGTGCTTCTAAAGTGCTCACAGATACGAGAGGTGTTATTATTGCCAACTCTTAAGCTAATCTGATGCCCTTGACTAATATGAAAAGATGAAGAACTGGAAATTAATTTCTAGCTGGTACCACAGTTTGATGTGTTTTTTTTTTTTTTTGTTTTTCCCTTGCCTTCTCCTGTCATACATTTTTATGTCTTTTACCAGAGCCAAATTGCTATCTTGACTTGGGAAATATATATCATGATATCAAGACAACTGAACTGGAACGTGCCAGAGAATGAGAAAGTAGGCTGTCCTGTGTCATGCAGATATTACTGCTAAAGTGTCCAAACCATACTGCTCATAGAAGGTTGACTTTAAAAAAAAAAAAAAAAAAAAAGAAAAGAAAAGAAAGAAAAAGAAATATTGCCACAAGTTTATTTGAAGATCGCATTTATGGTTCTATCATGGTTCTATCTATGGTTCTATATCTTCAGAGACATGATGTACAAAAAGTGCAGGGTCAGGACAATTGGAGATGCAGTGACATAAAAAAAAAAAAAAAAAGAAAAATGGAAACCAGCGTTTCCATTCCATTATGGAGAAGGGTGGCTTCTCCATAGTTATCTTTCTGCATGAGTGATTCTAATTACATCTCATGGTATACTGAGTTTGGGTTTGCTGAGCCAAGGGGAAACCCTGGAATAAGTAGTCCAGGTGAGAAGTATGTGTAAACAGGCACTGGAGAAGCAAAATCCGTTTTTAACAATGGGGACAATTAAAAGTCAAGCAGACCTCAGAACCCAGATTTAATTGATCTTCCCATTGCAACCTAAGTAGTTTGTTTTCATGCCTGTCAAACTGATTTCCTTCTCCAGAATGGAGACTGGGAACATCTTGCTGTTGCTTTTAAATCCCACAATGCCTATTCAAAAATCCTAAAAGAAGCAAGATGCCACCAAGAGCATCCTAGCTTCAAATTTCTTCCTCTTTCAGGTAGAAATCAGGTCTAACTTTCCCAAAGGAGCTTGCTACAGGTTTTGTGGATGTGCAAGGCTTTATCTATTGCTTGAGAAAAGATTACTGAAGAACAGAGAGACTTAACACTTTTTCATTGGCGTTCACCCAGGTTCACACAATGGTGTCCTTTCACTGCCATTTTTAATAACATTATTTGTAAGAAAAACAGAATTTGTGACTGTCACATACAGTTTATTGGCCAACACACTGGTACCATTTCTCTGTTTTCTCATGAGATTGTGAATTCTCTGGGTGGGCCTGCTGCTTTTTTCAGATCTCACTTTCATAGTAGTTACATATCCTTGAAATCCCAGGTGCTTCAGGTATTATTATTTATTGTCTCTGTTAGGAGAGCATCCACAGGCCCTAGACATGATTGGGACAGGAGCTTTAAAATATCAGGTTGAAGAAACAGATCTGATGAAGAATGTAAATGGATTTGCTGCTATTTACAAAGCTGAAGGGGAGATGAGGTTTTGGTGACTTTTTAGAACACCTGGCACATCCCCAGTGTCACACAAATAAACAACAACATTGCAGGGAAAGGCTGTGAAATGTTTAAGTTTTAAATGCCATCAGTCCCCCATTTGCCTTAAATTACCTATGCATGAGGGTGAGGGAGACGGTTTTTCAGAATGAATAAAAAAAAATAGATTGCAGACTGACCTGGTGGGGGTTGAGTACTGGCCCTCCATACAATGTTCTTGTAACCCTGTGCTCTCTCTATTTGTGGCACACGCGTTCATCTATATTGTGTTTTCTGATGAAAGAACAGGTAAACTGGAGAGTATTTTTTGTGACTGAGCAGCAAATAATAGGACAAGCCAGCACTTGGTGTGCTCCTCTTTTTGTTAGGATGTCACAGCAAGGTCTGGGCTGAGAGTTACCAATCCTAAACTTCATAGAATCATAGAATCATAGAATCATAGAATGGCCTGAGTTGAAAAGGACCTTAAAGATCATCTAGTTTCAACCCCCCTGCTCTGGGCAGGGTTGCCAACTACTAGAGCAGGCTGCCCAGTGCCACATCCAGCCTGGCCTTGAATGCCTCCAGGGATGGGGCATCCACAACCTCTCTGGGCAACCTGTTCCAGTGCCTCACCACCCTCTGAGTGAAAAACTTCCTCCTAATATCTAACCTAAATCTCCCCTGTCTTAGTTTAAAACCATTCCCCCTTGTCCTATCATTATCAACACGTGTAAACAGGCGTTCCCCCTCCTGTTTATACGCTCCCTTCAAGTACTGGAAGGCCGCAATGAGGTCTCCCC
>VXAA01002715.1:562642-591484 GCA_013399115.1 Anseranas semipalmata | reverse complement strand
TTGATAAAGATGTTGAAGAGCCCCGGTCCCAACACCGACCCCTGAGGGACACCACTTGTGACTGGCCTCCACCCAGACATAGAACCATTGACGACAACCCTTTGGCTGCGACCAGCCAACTAATTCTTGATCCACCTAACATGAACACACCTTACATCTTGAATGCAGGAATGAACACGCTCTACAGGGTATCTGTGTTTCACTGCTTAAACAGTGCTGCTGGAAGACATATTCTGACCCTGCACTGCAGACGTCAAGAAGAGATGCAACCCAGAGGGTTCCCACTGGTATGGATGCATTGACTGAGAACCAGTAATATCACCACCTGTTAGTCCAAGCCTTGGTACATGAGCAGTATGAGTGCTAATGATTAGCTGTGTTTCACTATAAACAACCTGCATAATCGGATTGGCTTTAAAGACTGTCCTGTTTCTACTGATAGTTAATTAAAGGTTGGTTGTGCTCTCTGCAGGGGCTTGAGAAAAGGGCAGAAAACTCTGCACAAATTCCAGGCTATCAGCATGAGTTTTCTATGAGCAAATTACTAAAAACTAGTGTGGCTCCCCTGGTCCTGAATAAACTAATTGCCAATGCTTTAAAATAAAAGAGCTGAGGAAACATTTCATTTTACAATACAGTTTAAGTTTATAAAGTTGGAGGGTTTCAAAACAGAAAGAAAATTCATACCTATTTCCAAAAATGTTTAGCAGCTTAGTTTTTTTTTTTTCTGCTCAGTGAGATTTTAGCAAAAATCACTCAGTCCCATGAGGGATTTACCTTTGGGTAGAAATTTGTAAGATTTTTTCAAATTACTTCTAGCACCACATACTTAACTAATATCTTGCCAGTATTTCTACTGAAATACTGAAATATCTTAGGCCTGTCCTCTCCCCTCCACCCCCAATAAATTCTGGCTCTGTATGTTGCTATTATTTTAGATGAAGACCCCCCAACTTCTGAGACTAATTCTGTTATGGGGTATCTTGAAGAACAGCATCAGCTTTCAGCAGCATATCTGAATACACCTTAAAATTTACCTACTCTAGACATACAGTTTTTGAATAGGTTCTTCTTAAAAAGAACTTAAAATCATCTGTTTCTTAGCACCAACATGCAACATGCCTATTTATCTTTTCTTTTCTTAAACATTATTTGCCAATCAGGCCATTAGACAATGAGCTGAGGAGCAAAGAATTGATTAAATATAAGATTTTTTTTGAATGAATGATTCACCAAATGATTGTGTACTGTTTATTTTTTAGTGATATCTAGTGATAAAATGGTATAAATTCAATTCCTAATAAGTCAGGCTCTCGGTGGAGGCAAGGCACTGCATCTGAATTGCAGTGCCTGCTCACCCCTGACTCATTGCAGCTCCTCCTGCCCCACATTTTCTGCTTTCTTTGCTACACGTGCATGTGCAAAACGAAGCATCTCGCACAGCTGATGACTTGAAGAGCTTGACGAAGGGAGTTTCCAGGTCAAGGCTTTAGATCATTTGCTGGTGGACAAAGAAATACAAACAACAGGGTTACAGACAGATACTACCATTTGTCAAAGTATGTTCTGGTGAAGTCAGGATTACTGTGTTGCCAGCTAAAACACTTCACATGTACTTAAGTATCATATTTTTGTGGATACTTTTAAAAACCTCATCTCATAAATTTTTATCTCTGACACAAGCCAGTGTGATGAAGATAACTCGTACAATTTTCTTGGTTTTTCTTTTTATCTGGGAGAAGGTTATTCTCTTTGAAGCCCGCTCAGCACTTGTGGGAAAACAGTCACATTAAAGATACTGTGCTTGACTTTTTAAATTACCATTGATTAGAAGTCATGATCCTCTTGTCATATGTCATCTGTAACTCAGATGGAAAACAACATCTGCTAGAATGGACGAAAACAGGCATGCTCTACATAAGCAGCTCTAAAAACACTCATTTAACTCAACACTAAGTGTGTCAAAAGCCTTTATTTCATATTAGTGAATTCATATTTCTTGATCAGCTCTTGACTTTCAGCAAGTCTCTTCCACGTCACACTCACATTGGACTACTTGACTCTCAAGTGTCATTTTAAAGGTGACACATGGTATGGAGTGGTGGTGGGCACTGATTTTAATTTTAAATCTGAGTTTTGAATTTCTTCTTTCAAAGAAAAAAAAAAAAAAAAAAAAAACAGTGACAAGTTCCCCAGGGAAAGTGAAAAAAATTCTGTTCTTCCTCCTCCAGTTTCAGGAAAAAGTACTGTAGAAATGCCCAGCAAAGCAAGTCTTCCAGTCTGTCCTTTTCACACCAGAAGCCTCCTTTATTTTTTGCATCCCTTTTCACACACTACTGCTTTCTCTTCTTAGCCACCCTGAAGAACAAAAGTATCTCAGTTTTTTGGGGGTATGACAGAATTCACTGATACTTCACAGCATCCAGCTATATAATCTAGGAAATGACTGGTCAGATGTTGCGCCAACTAACCAAAGACTACGACAAAGGAGACATGCAGAGAAGATAGCAGCAAGGTTGAGCAAGCAAAACAAAAACACAAAAGCAAGAGAAATGTCTGTTGTGAAGAAGGAGAGAATGCAGATGGAGGGATGCTCCACTTCTTTTTCTGTCCTTAGTTGCTGGTGAGCATGCTCTGTATGCTTGAAAATCTGGCCCTTCCATTTCAGAAAGACATGCCTAGGGGCCACATGTATGGCCACTACCATGACAGAGGAAAACAAGTGGCTGTTTTATGGCAGTAACACTAACAAAACCAGGCTGGGCTCAAATTGATGACTCAGTGAAAGATAGCATACTGCAATTACATCACGCCATTCATTTCTAATCCTCCTGCTGCTTGTTTTTATTTATTTGTTTAATATTTTTTTTATTCATACATTGCACCACCTTTCTCCATTCTTTTCTAAAATTATATTGGTAATGATTAACTGCAGGTGGCATTCCTGAGGTGCTGTGATCAGCACTGGGTTATTTCATGCAGTGCTGTAGTAAAACAGCAAGTGAGAAAATTCAAGCCTAGAAAAGCAGTAATTTATTACAGTACAAATGAGTCATACTGCTGACAGATTCTGACATGCAACCAATCTATTAGAGGTTTTCCTTTCTGCAAGTTTTGTCTCCCTCTCTGCTCCAGATGTGCTCTTCTTAAAGTCTGCACAGACCAATATTCACTTGGTCAGAATTTTCTGTCTGTTCTTATCTACAAAAGCTTTATAAAAAAAGACTCTAAACCTGAAAATTGTTAAATGTGTAAAGGTGTAGCAGAGTTTTTCTTCTGTCTTGTGATACTTTGATATTGTTAACAGAGGATGAAAGTTAACAGCAGGTATTTTGGGACTGGAAAATACAGTCTGAAGGCTGATAACTACCTGGTCTGTGAAAAGATATTTACACTAGCCAGGTTTTTCCATGTCATGATCAGTTTCCTTGGACTTTTGGGTATTTGCTCAGTACCAAGATATAAAAACTTAGATTAAGGCAGCACTTTGAGGTGCACCTTTGTTCCCAGCTATGTACTATAAGTATGTCAAACATCCCTTACATCCCAATGGCAAGCACTTATCCTAATGAGGAGGCTATTGGAACTTGCTGGGACTTTCTTTGGGACTGAAGGCTGTGTAATTTGGCACTGCATGAGTTAGAAGCCCTGCTCATCTTCCTGTTCACAGAATAGTTCTTTGGTCTTCAGTCACCGCTGTGCAAAGGGGCAAAAGGCAAGAATCCTGTTATAGAAAGTGCAGTTTGGTGCTTCATTCTCCATAGATGAATGTTAGGTATTTTACACAATTAGTCTATCTTCTATTCAGACTTCAACTGTATTTTACATTGTAGACTGATGAGAGGGATCAATGAGACTTAACTGGTAAACCTGGAGTGCAAATATTTCTGAATCTCAGCAGGACTTATTAAAAAAACAGTGCAAATAATGTTTGAATGTTGACAGTGGCAAGGACTCTATAATGCTTTAATTTCTGACACTTTGTCAGCCTTGAGTTGTTCCTGAAATGAAAGGAAAAGATGCACACACACACACACACACACAAAGTTACATATTCAACTCTGTATATAGGTGCAAATAATATTGAGAGACTTGATCAAATCTATCCAAGAGAGGAAGAATGGGTTATGTTTAAATTCAGTGTTCATCTGGTAGCTTTAGTAACTTGTTGGGGGGAGGTAGGCTTGCTGTCTCCTTTGATGCCACCAAAGAAATCCTTTGTAAAGGCTGAGGTAAGTCACTGGAATGGAGCAGATAAACTGTTTCACAGCTATCCTTATTGGATTGCAGAAGCTGCTAGTGGGAGTGTTTACCTTGAGTTGCAATATACATTTAAAGAACAGAAACAAACTTGGGAAAGTTTAATGTGTTTGTATTTTTTCTTATCCTGTGTTGTTCTTAGTGTAGCATGGGTTATTACAATATCCTCTGAACTAGTCTGTTGCACAGATGTAGCCCATCTCTAGGGTTCAGATGAAAGTTATTTGAAGATGACTTCAAGTGTGTGTGGTTGTAGGTCTGAGTTTGTCGGTGGTTGAGAGAAAGAGAGGAAAACAGTTTTTTGTATTCTGCATTGCCTTTAAATATTTTTTTAGTATGTACTTTAACCTGAATTGCATTGCTAAATTCATAGAAAGTGCTTCTTTAAGAGTCCAAAGAACACCAAAAGATCATTTTTGTGATAGCTGGAAAGGCAAGGTTGTTCTTTTTTTTCTTTTTAAAATCTTCTTTGTCAATGATTTGACCAAGATGTGAATGAAATGGAAGCATTCTGAAAAATTTCAGCCAGGCTGCTCTAATTAGCATCCAAAAATATATTTTTTTAGGTTAATATCTTGCAGGCTTTAATTAAAAACAATAAATAGCATGAAATACCTCTCAGCTCTGCATCAAGCTAGTCATATTTCTCAGAGGACAAATGCTGTGTATTTGTTCCTCATGCGAGGGAACTGTGCTGCACCTGTTACATTGGTGGCAGTGTTGGGGACAGGCAGGACCTCCCGGGATCTGCTCATAAGTGAGATCATGGAGAGACCAAGGAAAGGGGCAAAGGTGAAGCCTGGCAAAGATCCTACAGAAGGTGGGTGTGGGGTGTTTCACTTCAGTGACACAAGTAGTTACAATAATGAGCGCAACAGAAGCCAAGGGCCAGCATGAGGTCTCTTTGGGCAGAATGGGGAGGACAGGTGCTTGACCAAGGAGAATCAATGGCTGCAAGGAAGAAGGGGAGCTCAGACATCTGATGTGTTTCGAATGCACTGTCTTCATGCTTCTGCAAGAAGACAGGAAGGTAGGGAAGCAGAGGCAGGGGATGGCCCTGGCATGAAGTTGTACACAACATGGGGACAGAGCCAAAATGTTTCATTGTAAAGCTCCACCTTCCAAAAGTGCTATTAATTAAAGCCTATTAATTAAAAAGGGATATGTGAGACTTACCGATTCTACAGAGCTGTTGATGGACTGTTTTTTTTTTTAAACTTCATCCCAAAAGGTCTGTCTTGTTGCCAGCCTCATCTTAACTGTCTTGAGAGGGAGTTATTTAAGGCAACACTCACTCTGGCAGACACAGCTGATGGTTGAATGATGCTTGCAGGAAGGGAAACTGTTAGCTTAAGCTGTTTTATCTGTAAAGGCTTTGCTTCTCACCAGAGACCTTGTGTACAGCATTTAAATCTTAGGTGCATTTTTAACAATAAGAGAATATAAAAGAAAAGCAAACAATCTTTAAATACACCCTGGCATGCATGGTTACAGCACACCTGTTCTCTGAATTGCCCTTTGGTGTCAGTCACCTCCCAGGAAGCCTCCTTTAGCACTGCTCTTTTAGCACTGGCAGATTTCTGTACACAGCACAGTGGGGTTTTTAGGTTAGCCTTGAAATGTGGTTTTCTGCATCTCTGCTGCAGTGATTATGCCCACAGCTCATGCTTTGGGCTGCCTGTTTTTCACTGCAAGGTGGCAGGGCATCGGGGTGACTCTGTCTGCATCTCTCTGGTTACAAGTATTTCTGGAGATGGAGAGGCCCACCAGACCAGTGCAGGACTTCACTCTACCATCACTTTGGCTATGTAGTGGTATTACTGCACTCAAACCTGAAAATTGTTTTTAACTGCTGATAAAAATATGTGAGACCTGGAGAATGGGAAATATTCCTAAAGAAGAAGAAGAAAGGTGTAACTAATGGTAATTATTTGCATTTTAGCTCTCAAAATAAGCATCTCAGTCTCTGCACTATATACAGTTACAACATTTGAGGGGAAGTTCTGAGGCAGTAATAAGTACTGGAGCTAGGAAGAAGTGCAGTGTGAGCAGAAAACTGCTGCATGGGACAGGTTATGCTTCCAGTTAAAAACACATGTAGGGAAGGATTAATAAAAGAGAAGTGAACTGGTACAGTCAGTGTCTTAGCACAGTAGATAGACAAGTCAAAAGCTTCCCTCTCCAGCGAGTTCAGCATGCCGTCTCAGGTCGTAGCTGTGCAGCACAGTGAGGGAGAAGCTGCTGGAACAGCAGAGGTGAAGGTGACCCTGCCTTTGGCGAAAGCTCATGGGCTCAAGCCCTGCAGTGGGGAGGTCAGCTAAAAGTGAGCAGGTTTTATTATCCCTTTACCTGTGCATATAAGGTGCTTACCTCTCAGCTGGCCAGACGCTTATACCTGATCTTGGTGTTATAAAAGGCATGGCTCGTTCTGCAAAAGCAACAAGAGGGAAGCAGCTCAATGAAAACTGCTTCTGCAGAACTGCAATAATCCTTTTCCACAGACCCAAAATATTTGGATTTCCTTATACTTTTCAGTCTGGTGGGGAAAGAAACTACTGAAGTACCATACAGGGCCTTGTCACTTGTCACCATAATATTTGCTTCATGTCTGGAGATTGATGCTACCAGAATGTTTCTAGCCTTGCAGTAGCTTGGATTAAATCTCTTTGGTGCATAGAAGTGTTAAAGCAGAGAACACTTGTTAATTATTTCTGCTCCTGAGAGAAATAAAAATTTCTTCCCCCACACATGGACGATAGTTCCTTTTTTTTTTTTTTTTTTCCTGTAGGGGAGCTATTACATTGGTATCATGATGGTAAAGAATTTTGGTTCTATTTCTAATTATCTTTGTTTTCTCATTGCCTCCATAAAATTCATTATTTTTCCCCAACATTTTATGGCTCCCTTCTGAAGACAGACTCTGTTTAAGAGAGTACCGTTGTTCTCCTCCCTCTTTATACATTTTCATCACCATTTCCAATTTTGGCTAATGAGTTTATTTCTATCTGGAGATAGAGGAGAGGGCTGGAGGGTTGCAATAAAAAATTGGCCTTTAAACCAAGCACAATTGAAGAGTTGCTGATGGAGCATTTGATTTCTCAGGTCTAAATAGTGCTTCGGGTCAATAATAGAACTCAATTCTGCCTTTTGGCTTGTCAATATAATGTGGATTTCTCACTATTACCCAGTTCCCATATGCCTCTTTGTTGGAACTCAGTCTAGAAAAGATGGGGAAAAAAATGACTTCTACTGCTTCAGTTCAGATTTAAAGCCCTTTTACAAGTTCCTGTTTGCTGCATTATATTTTCAGCCTGGTCTTATTCTTTTCAAGTGCATTAAGGTGGTTGTATCAGAGTTTTAATTCCCAAGAGAAGTAAAAAGTAAGCCTGTTGGGTACTTGCTCAAGCAGAACATTCAGACTTCCTAAGGTTTCTCCATCACTGCATGTGGGCAATGCAGAAACTGCTGTCAGCTCTGGGCTAAAATCCCAGCCACAGTGCCAAGCCAGTCAAATGGAGGGCTGGGAGTCCCACACCATGGCAGAATATGGAACAAGAGGTCATAGTGACAAGGCAGCCTCACTGACTGCCTTAAATCTCTCTCAGTGTGGCATACTGAAAATATTAGAAACAAAAGTTTATGTGATTAGCCCAACTGCTGGGAGACTGCCTATACTGGAAGACTTACCTGTAAATGGTAAATTAGCTTTCCAAACAAAGCCTGTATTAAGTATAGCCTGCTGCTCAAAGCACTGGCATGACCTTTCTACTTCTGTCCTCAGCTGAGGTAGAATTATGTCTTGGTTGCTCATATTCCTTTTTTCCAGACCTGTTTTCTTCAGTGTTGTTTTCCAGAAAACAATGAGAGACATTTTAGTCAATCAAAATGGCTGAAATAGTGGCACTGTCAAGCTCATCATTTTTTTCCAATCACATTTGTTCTTAAAAACATGAATTTCTTTATTATTTTTTTCCTTTTACTTTTATCAAGACTCAGTCATTTATTAGCTGTTTGTTTATGATGCTCAGCTTGAGTTATGTTGGAAATGCATGAGTTTTCATTGTAAAATAAGTCTATTATGATTATTAAGCATCACTTCAAGTTATATCATGACTCTTATACACAGATCTGATAGTTAAAAGATGGCTTAAATTACAACCTTCCCTACGCAATTATACTTCCATGTCTATTGGACAGGACTCTACTTTGAAAGAAATATATATATGTATTAATATATACGTTACATATAGAATGTCATGTCATAGGGTGCAAATCTACTACTGTGTGAAACTACAGGAAATATATAGGGACTTAGAAGCACTAACACTTTAAAGAAAATACAACAGTCATTGCAATACCCATGTACTGCAGTATTTTTACACTGAGAAACAGCTGCAAATTACAATCTGTAAGTATATTTATATTCATTTAGTCTAGTTTTAGTATATCCATGCTCTCTGATTATTAACTTAAGATTCAGTGTATTCTCATTACCAAGGTTAATGTTTTGCTGTGTGTTCAATAATAGCCACCAAGGGATACTTGATTGTTAAGTCCTGGATGAAAAATATTCCTAGTCAATGACCCTTAAATACATATAAAATTCAAAGTAATAAAAGGAGAAGCAGACTTGCTGGCCACTGTTCTAGCATATCATGGGATTTTTCAAAGGAGCCTATTGGGTTTAGATACCCACCAGTCTTTGTACTGCAATAGATCAATTTGTTTAGTTTACTTCAAGTAACTTACAATCTTCTCACTCTTACAATCTTCTCTTCACATTTCATATCTTGAAGCCCAGGGTGAAATGGTGGAGTATTCCTTGAGGAGAGTTTGCAGGCAGGGCAAAGAACAGATTTTACTGATGGTGGTGTTTTTAAATGGAAAACTACATGTAGCTTTTAACATTTTTTTTTTTTCCTGACTATTGTGGAAATGTTTTCTAGTTCTTAAGTCTGGTGTTTTTGTGCTACATAAGGCTTTATTCTTCTGAAAAGTTTCTATAACCTGTAGAGTTTAAATTAATGTATTTCTGTATACTGTCCACAGGGAAAGAAAAGTACAAACCATTACTGGGATGGGAATGGAGAGATATCCAATTCATTAGGCATCTGCTTTTAAAATCCAGCTGCTCACCTGGGGACCAGCACAGATCTTGGCTGTGTGCACTGTGCTTCAGTGCATGGCAAGACTGAGAACTGTTGTGTAAATGTTGCAAAAGTGTGTCTTTAAGAAATGTTAAAGTATTTCAAAAGGCAGTATACTGCCTAGGATTTAGACATCGTAGCAATGACTCTGGTAAAAAGATGTGACATACTGGGACAGAAAAATGATAGAAGAGAGTCCCAGCCATAATTCTGAGGGAAAATCAACACAAGAGCATGTGGGCACAAAAAAAATTAATGCCTTCAAAACCACCAGAATGTTTCCTGTATAAAACATTAATCACTTCTGCTGGATGGTAGCTCCCAGAACACGAGGAAATTTCCCATAGCTGCAAGAATAATACAAACAGAAATCAGAAAAAGGTCTCTCAGGTACAAGTGCAACTGAAGAACTGTCAGGAAGGCAATCCCTTGAGAAATTGCTGATGCAGGTTTCTGTCAGAAGATGAAAACAAGCCTTCTCTCTGGAGATGGACTGCTTCAGGGGGAAAGGAAAGCAAAAACATTTCTGTTCCCTTCAGCTCATTTCCTTCCTGAACTAACACCATCATTTTCTGGGCCTCTCCAGCATCTTTCTATTCAGTTTATCTGCAAATTGCTTAATTCTGCTCTTTCTCCAATTCACAGAGGCAGGCAATCTAAGACTACTTTCAAATACCCTGTCAACCCAAGTAGTCAAAGACTCTGCAATTAATCAACAGGTTGAATCTGATAGAAAAGTCCCATTAAAATCTCAGGAACTGCTGAGAAGGTGATGGCTAACAGTTCCTGAGGGGATGAAAGATAATAAAGAAACAAACATTTAGAAAGCCTATTAACAAAAAGTATCAGACTATGTACCAAACTGTATAAAATAGATTTCAAAGCCAAACACTCAAAACCAAGGAACTATTTGGCATTGTTTTGCCCCCCTTACATTAATGCATAGTCATTTGTACTTCAATTAAATGTGCATCTCATTTTCTGCCTGACCTCCATCTCATGCAGAAAGATTGTCCCTATGAAGCCTTTGCATTCTCCTGTCTTACAGCTCTGTATAGCTTTTATCCTACTCTGCTGGTACCTTGAGAAAAGTACCGCTAAGGAAAACACTAAAAGAAATGGCAACTGCTTGCAATTTGGAGCACAGGACTTCAAATGTCTCCTCTACCACAGTTCACCAGCTCCCGCCTCACCAGTGCAGCTGGTGAAGCAGGGATAACAGCAGCTTCTTCCTGCCTTGTCCAGTATGCAGGATTATCGTTAGGATTCAGTATCTACAGCAGCAGGGTCCTGACATCCTCTGACACTTCCAGACATTGCACAAAACACGTGGAGCAGACAGTGTGTTTGTGGCAGGCTGGGAGAAGGTGTGGGTGCCCATGAGCCGTGGGGCTGGAGTGGGTCACCGGGAAGTCTGTGCCAAGAATGAGGACCAGCAAGAGCTGGGCAGATGTGCTAGTTCAATTCCTGCTTCCCAGTTTTGACAAGAGAGAGAATAGTAATTCAAGGGCTTCCTAACCCAGATGCCAGACACTACGTACTATGAAAATGAATCAAGCTTTCTCCCACCCTTTTAAACAAAGAGATTTTCTTGTAAAGAAATCCTTGAAAATATTGTTGCAGGACAATTGCTCTCATGTACAGCTTTTTGTTTCAGTTGTCCAAGGGCAAAATCCTTTTGTGAGCTCTATACTGTTGTATTGCACAAAATCCCTATTCTGCCCTTTTTTTCGAGACTGTAAC
The DNA here is from genome assembly GCA_013399115.1 of Anseranas semipalmata. Classification (NCBI taxonomy): domain Eukaryota; kingdom Metazoa; phylum Chordata; class Aves; order Anseriformes; family Anseranatidae; genus Anseranas; species Anseranas semipalmata. Next base: position 580,334 of record VXAA01002715.1, on the reverse strand, counting down.
AGAGGTCTGAAAGCACTAAAAGTGCTAAAGTGTGGTTTGTATTAAATGTATTAAATGTACAAAGTTTGTATTAAATGTACAAAAAAAAAAAAAAATCACTGTAATTTCTCAAGACTGACTGGTGAATGTCTTAGACTGCCTGACAAATAACATATGTCTCAAAGCAAGTCCCTCAAGATTTTCTCCTGATAATACTCCTGCAAATTACAGACATGGTCATTCCAGTTAGCGTGGATACTTTCACCAAAAAAAAAAAAAAAAAAAGAGTGATTTCAGGAGTAAGACTGCTTTAACTTAGAGTGTTTCATGGTTTTCTCCAAAATCAATTGAAATCAGGGCTAAGATTCCCCTTGGTTTCAGCTGACTTTAGGTCAGCTAGTGCCTCAGTAAACTGGAGTCAGCCACAGAGTTTCAAAAGCCTCATGTCCTGGTAGAAGTTACCACCTTCCCCTAAGTAACAGTAAAGCATAGGCAGACTCAGGCAGAGTGCCATGTGCTCTGAAGTTACCAGATGGTAACATGGTGACAAAAGAAAGTCCACAGACCATCTTGCTCTCCCAGATGCATCTCTGCCTTGATGGTATATAAATTATCAATGAAGGGCAGCATTTTTTTTATCCTTTTGGACCTTACATTGTTTATCTTCATTTAGCTTACAGCTTTCATTTTCAAACCAGAAATGGAAGGGATGTGATTTTTCTCGAGATGCTAGGTTCATGCTTTTAAAAGATTTTAAATTAACAGGTGTATTCACCCACCTTCTGTTTTTTTGCTTTATTTTTTCTTCTTCCCATCCCATTCATAGGTATATATTAGGAACTGTTAGTCAAGGTAAAGATCAATGCAAGTATTAAAGCAGTTGTACTACCTGCTACCTGACTAGGCAAGGCTTTCTTCTTCCCTTTTTTGAAGAAATCCTCTGTATTTTTGTAATTAATTTTAGGCTCATTTCCTTTATGCCATTTCCAGTTATGGGCTGCTGTTCAAGAGAACATACATGTATGCCTTGAGGACACCCATGAAGGTGCTCAATAGGGTAGACAGCAAGTAGGTGTCCATGGGAAAGTCTAAAGAGCACATTTAATCTGGGGGCAGTTCAGCATTCACTGAGCTGCCTGCTTGTGTTGCATTGTGACAGCCTTTGTTTGAAGGCTTTCTGGCCTGCCCTTTGCTGCTGTGGGCTGATGTTTTCCACTAGATTACCTGCTTTGAAGTGCATCAGAGCCCCAGCTCTCCTGAGCCCTGGTGAGCCATGAAAGCTGTGTTCTTGCAGTTGTGTCATGTGACTTAGCCTGTAAAACAATCAAATAAACCACAACTGGAATTGAACACAACAGCAGGGGTTAGAAAGGATATTAAACCTTAGGCTTTAGTCTAAGTCTCTAGTTGACTGGGATCAGGATGAGGTGAACAGGAATGTTTTTTGCATCTTGCGGTCTGGTCCTGACCTGTGTTAAGTCAGAAGGGTGGTCCCTCGGTACTGCATCTGAGCAGCACAGGGCAACTTCCACAGCAGAACCTGATCAGTTTGTACTTTAATTCTTGGGATTGATAATATTATTAATTGTAGGATGGCAGTGCATATAGGTTCAGGATTCAAGATTCTAATATGCTTGGTGCTGCACAGTCATAAATGCATGTTTCCTGCTCTAAATACTTTCTTATAGCTCTGTTGGGGTATTGGATAGATAAGTAATATCTATATTCACTTATTGTTTTTGTTTATTTCAGATAGTGTTTTTGGAAAACCGGGAGCTGTGCTTTTACCAGGAATGAGTGAATGACAGATGCTTACTTTTCACAGTTACTTTAAGTCAAGTTAAGTTTACTTAAGTCAAACCTACATTACTAAGTGCTGTTCTATCATAGCAATGGGAAAAGGAAGGAATATGTTGTACCAATCTCTGTGCACAGTAAAGGAAAATGTTTAATAAGTTCACAGTCACCTAGTTTCATTTATTGAAGCTCAATTGATTTTATGTAATATAATAAATGTCATGTGTAAACACAGCTGTAGAGCTTTTCTTCTGGAACTGAGGGTTGTATCTCTTTCCAGTGAAGCTGGATGTTCAGTGAGAAAAGGGAAGCATTACAGAGCTTGGTGACTCCTTCCTTGGAATAGCATGTCACCCACCTGCCCATAAGCGTTGATGCTGTTTTCCTACAGAACCATTGCTGACATCGGTGTTTTGGATAATGGTTGCCTAGTTAATATTTTTCATACTTGTGAAAAATGTGGCAATATCACACATATGTAAAGGCCTCAAATCAGCTTGTCATCTCAGTACTGCTATAGACCTAGATTTGGCTTTAGCATAGCATTGGTGAACCTGGTTAATTCCGATGAAAGGCAAACATTAGATGTCAGTACTAATATCCTTAGATTTGCCACCTGCTTAGAAATTTGGGAGTTATGAGACACAAATGCCTGATATCTGTATCACTGATGACTGTTCTTAACCTGTCGTATCTGGGGGCTCTCAAGGAATCAAATGTAACCTGTGGAGCAGGAATGTTCTCCAGCAGAGATCTGGAAGCAGTGAGCTCAGGGTTCAGCTACCTCCCTTCAACCTGGCATGTCCTGTCTTTTGGCCCAGGAATGAGTGTGTGCAACTTTGTGCTTTCCCTAAGTGGCTGTCACAAATGGGAGAGACAGCATAAAGCATCTTCAAGCATTATTCCAGGTGAACTTGACACAATGCTGCCCCTGATAACTTCACTGACACGGATGAAGGCTAGAGCTAGGTGTTTGATAGGCATTACATGGCATCCTTTTTACATTACAGCAGCTGTCTTCTGCTGTCAGCAGAATGCCTTCTATGGATTTGTACCTGAAGTAGATAACATCCAGGAAAGAAAAGAAAGAGTAGAAACAAAGGAGTAGAGATTAAGCAAAAGGATACAGAAATTAAACATGAATTTACAAATATCCTTACTACCCATGGTAAAGATTTGGCTAGCACCTTATCTTTAGTGGCCTTTTCAGTAGAATAAGATGGCAAGAATTTTTTTTTCCTGTTCTCCAGCTCACATACACAGGCTACAAACTCCCATTATTATGCATAGCACAAGAGCAAGAATAGTTGTTTTAGCAGAGAACAGCTGACCAAAAATTGAATTTGCATAAGCAAAACTCTGCTATGTGTTTCAGAAATGGAAGCATTTCTAATCTCTTCCTGTGCTGCAGGCAAATCTTCACAGCTCAATATGTTTGTGGAAGCCGCCTTTGACTCTTCAGGCAGACTTTCTGGAAAAGTAAAATACATTCATGCCTGATACCTCTGTTTGTGTTTTAAATCATCAGCATCTCCCTCTTACTGTAGGACTCCAAGGCAAAAGTCATGTTGCTGGGAGGAAGAACGAGAGTGGGATGGATGAGGGTTTTGTATAGATGCCGAACCTCTGCTGGTCAGTGGTCCTAATTGGTTGTGTGCTCAGACTTACTGACAGGGCCAGGACTGGAGCTGCTGTGGCTGAAAGCTGACCCCTGAGACTCTCACTGCTGTGCCTTCTGCTAAGACACCACTCAGGATCAGATCTAGCCCTTGGACATCCCCCTGGAGAAGAATGCAGGGAAACCTTGTCAAGAAGGGATTAGCCAAGGGGCTAGAGAGGCAGAAATCTGAAAGAGTGCAGTGCAGGTTAATATTTCATCCTTGAACCTCCTTTGAGCATGAATCATTTCAATCTAAAGCATGTGCCGCTGTTGCTCTCTGAGTTGATCACTGTCCTGTTGGCTGTTGCAACTGTTGTACAAGATGCCAGATTTTCCCAGAAGCCAGGATCATTAATGCCATGAATCACACAGCCTCAGCTGGCTCAAATCACAGGGCTTTGTTTCAGAGACCTTTGTGTCCATGCAGTTTCTCTTTTCTTGTTCATCTTAAGAAATGCAGTAGGGTTTACACTGTTGTGTCTACCCCTTTCCCTATGAAATGTTCATCCGTATGCTTCTGATACATTTAATTTGTTAGCTGATGTACTGTTTTAATTGGCATCTAAAGCAGATCCATGTGAATATGGCAGAAAAATGGGAATGCTTGTTTCCACTTGCCTGTAAGTTGGTATCTATTGTGTCTATGCTCTTTAATTTCCAGGAGTAAAGGATGCTACCATTTGTTCTGTGTTTATGAAGCACTAGAGACATAGCAGGGTTTTAAGGTCCCTGAAGCTGAATGGCAGCTTTGAGCTCCTCTTGGATGTGAGCCACCAGAGTAAGAGAAAAGCTCCCAGGAGGAGCCATGCCCAGCTGAACTCACAATATGAACATCCAGCCATTTTTCCCTTCTTTTATGTGCCAGGGAGAGGAAGACCTGACAGGCAGGGAGAATATGGGACCACAATTCTTCTTTCCAAAGCTCTTTCTCAGTGAGTGCTGCTGGCAGGGAATGTGGACAGGATCCAGGTCAGAGAAGAAAAGCAAAGCTGTGCTCTAGTCCATTACCTGCAGGTGTAAGGATGGTCACTGCTAGAGTTGAGGCTTGCACTCCTCTCAGAGCCTGGACAATGGCAAGAGCCCATCTTGTACTACCCTGGCTAGGGGTCAGGCTATGTCACCATTTTAGCCACTGTTTGAGCTCTGCTGCATTCATGTATGCTCCTGAAGAGCACCTGGTCTTGAAGAAGACATCCAGCACTGCAGAATCTATTGCTTTTGTTCATGATTTGCTTCAATGATTAATGACTGTCATGATGAAGAGTTGTGCTTTACTCCCAATTTGATTTTCTCTGGCATCAGCTTCCATCAAGTGATCCAAGTTATGCCTTTTCTTGCTAGATTAAAGAGCACTTCAGGAAATTCTTGTGCCCCTCCAGGGACATACTTGTACATTGTAATCACATCACCTTTCGGTCTTCATTTTGATACTCACTAAACATTGTCTTCCTCAAGCCTTTCAAGTGCAAGGTGTATTCCTTATCTCTTGGGTCACTGTGGAAAGTCTTTTCTGCACCTGTTCCAAATCCTTGCAAAGGAATTTGTAACAGCTAGCTCAATGTCACTATCATACACTCCTCCTTCCATAGCAAGACGTGTTTTTTTTCATACTCTGACACAGTGACCTCAGGGTGGGATTTCTGAGCATCATGCAGAGCTTTCCCTGAGCTGCTACTCCAGAGTGGAGACCACCGTCCTCTAAGCTTGTTCTGTCATCAGTGCATCTAGATGTGGTGCTTTGCACTAAAGCTTATTAAGATGAAAATTTCATGGCTAGGCCCAACTTCTCACATTGTTTCTGCTGCTCTCTACAACTGCTCATCTGTCACAATATTTTCATTCTACCAAACTTTATCATCTGAAAATTTGATCATCAAAGTTTTTGAAAGTACTTCTGGATCATTGGTGAAAAAAATGAGTTTTACCAGACCTAATATATTCCATGCAAAAATATCACTAGAAACAATGTGATTTCAATTACCATTCTTTCATATAATTGTATTCTTGAAATCTGTCAGCCTGTCAGGTCAGATCCATTTATATGAGCTAGTTTTATCTATCTTACCTAATGTGCTGCAAAGCTAAACTGAGCACTTGAACAAGGTCTATGTAGGCTATGCTATACACATGCCGTTTTCTCCATTAAACAAACCATAGATCCTCAAGGATGTTTTCCATAAAGCTGTGTTGATGGTATTAATTGCATCCTTAACTGCCTGTTGGTTGAACCTTATAGCAATTCCCCTGTGATTTTATTTGGGACTGATGCTGAATTAATTGGTCTGTTGTTGTCTAGATCATCTTCCTTTTNTTTTAAATTTGGGCTGAAAAAAATCACTAGTTGTGCATGCTGAGATTAATATATATCTTTTGATATTTCATCCTGTGCTGTAGCATCCACAGAAATAACTTGTTACGCTACTCATGTTGGTGTTGCAGACAGCAGATAATTGTTGGCTTACTTCTCCTGAAAACAGATACAAATAAACATTTTTGCTTGATAATCAAAAAATAAATATCTGGATTTTTTTTTTTTTTTAACACTACATCTGCCTGAGAAAGTGCATTCCATTCTATGTAGGAGCAGAAAGAAAATGAAAGTCATCATCAGCTAAACACCTGGTTCTGGCACATTTTCATATGTTCGTATTCCTTTTTTTCAGTAATTCTTTGACAGAAATTAACGGGAAGAAAATATTGGCAGGAAATACAAAGGGATACAGTAGAGTTAGCAATATCTGTCTTTGCAGAAAAAAAATATTCTGCTCACTTTAAATTAAAGATATTTTGCAAAATAGCAGATGAAAGTATATATATTTTAGCAGTTATTTTCTTTCTTCTGGTTACCAAATAGATGAGTTTTTTAACCTCAGATTTAAGAGCCAATAACATAAATGTACATGTAGCTTTTACTGCCTATTGATTCTGTTGCCATTGGAAGTTTCTGACCTCTGTTGTCATTGGACCACTACTGATTTGGGGTCACATATGGTACCAAAAATACAGGATAACCAGAATCTGGTTCGCTGATGACTGAACAGAGGTTAGAAAACTTCTTTTGCTCTAGTCTTCTTTTGTGTATAAACCATAAAAAAGCATTAGTACTAAAACGATTTAATTTCTTTTGCTCCAAACTTTCAGCTTTGAGTTGCTGTAATTGCATTTGAGGATGAAGCCACTCATGTTTGCATTATTATGTCTTTACATTTTAGTTTCTTATTCCCAACAAAATGGTACATGCAGAAAAGAAACCAGATCATAGTGCTAAAAACATAGTCTGAAGTTTACAAAAAAAAAAACAAAAACAAACAAACAAACAAAAAAAACAAAAGGATGCTGTATTCTGCAAACAATCTAAATCTTTACTTGGAAACTACAAACATACGGGCTGCAGCAATACTGGCATACAAACATACCAACTAGAGAAATAGAAAAGTTACTAAATGAGGGAATAGAGCCTGAATGATTTTTATGCTCTTCAGGTTTCTTGGACAATTTTCGTGTGATTGGAAAGTACGCTGAAATATGCTGGAGGTGCAGGTTTGGGTTCTGGAATTTAACCCTCACCCCTTATTTTTTTTCCCTAGTCTTACTGATTCAGTGTTGAATACTCTCTGTATTCAAACAGAGTGAGAATCCTCTTACCCCAAACCAAAGCCTGTCAAAGTAAATTCCAACACACGACAAAGGTGAGGCCCTATTTCCCTCAAAAGGTCTTTAAAGGTCTGTAAGAATCTCAGATGTGCAGTGTAGAAGTTCTTTTCCCTCTTTCTTCCCCTGCAGGTCAGGAATAAAGGTCAGTGTACCTCCTGCAATGCAAAAGCCTTACTTAGTTTTCATTCCACTCACCCCATTTCCATTCAGCAAAGACTCAGTCCGCAATAAATTGGAAAAAGTTCATGGAGTTTTGGACCAATAGCACTGCATAACTTCTTGGGACTAACCATGAGGAAACTCTCTGTCCTCCAGATTCACTTCCTATAGTTTTACTGTTCCTAAATGAATGATCCAATTAAAAAAAAAAAAAATCCAATTAAAAAAAAAAAGAAGCAAAAGAAAAAAAAAAAAGAAATTCACATTGCCTTGGCTTGTACTTTATCTCACTGCTACCAGCTCTTTGTGTGCTCTGATTAGGCAGACAGCATGTTAACACAGCCCAGACTACATGATCCTACATGAAAAAGCAGCATTTTTAATTTAACACACTCCTCCTTTTTCATAATGACAAGTCTGCTGCAATTTACAGGGTTGTTCATTCTCTTTATACTGAATTTCTTATCTTTTTTCCCAATCAAGAGCTTTCCTTCTCAAATTCATAATGTTCTCTGCAATATTTGCCTTGTTGTTCTGGTTGATAAGATCAGTGTCATATTAAGGTTCCTTAGTATTCCTTACAAATTCTGCTTGTGGTTAGACCTCATAAAAGTACTCTGGTAATTTTTCACTTCAGTTACTGCAACAAGGAGAATGGCTGAGAGGCCACTCTGATGCAGCACCAATGTCCTGCAGAACATTGTTAGTGGTGGGCTCTTCTCAGACAAACACATAGTAAAATACATAGGCTGGAAGACAAAGCTAAAGAAAAGGCAGTTTCAGTTTGAGCTGGTCAGAAGGATTCTACTGAAACNCCTTTTCCTTTTCCTTTTCCTTTTCCTTTTCCTTTTCCTTTTCCTTTTCCTTTTCCTTTTCCTTTTCTTCTTTTCTTCTTCTTCTTCTTTTCTTTCTTTCTTTCTTTCTTTCTTTCAATGGCAAAATAGGCTTCCAGTATACTTATTAAAGAAATATTTTTTTTTACTGTGAATATCTGCTGTTTTGCTGAACCCACTCACAACTAAATCCTACACCTCTGGTACATTTTAGGAGTTATCAGAAACATCTACAGAGTCTTCCTAGGTATTTCCCCTCTCTTTTCTAAGATGCATGATGCACCATGGGAGACATGGTCTGATGAATTCATTTGGCTTACAAAGAAAAGTGAGACATAGAGGTATCTGAACCACTACTATATTGGGATACCATAGTGGCATTTTCAAAATGGAATATTTTGAGGGCTGGAAAAAAACAAAAAAGTTTGATTATAGGTGTGAGGAGGACAATGATTTACCATTATTTTCCAGCTGATGATGTGTTTCAGTAAAAAGTTAACGTGAAAAGATTTCTCCACTGACACTGTTGGTTCTACGATTGCATTAAAGCTCTTAAATGAGGCTGTGTTCTTTGAGGTGTAGTCTAGCTCATCCAGAAGCCATAGGACCAACACAGGAAATGTTTAATAGCACTCTTTGATCCATATCCATTACTGTCCAGTGCTTATAATCTACTAAGTCATTTTCCTCAGCCTTATATTTCACAACTCTCTTCATTTGATATCATCCAAAACTTTATTAGAAAAAAAGCATCATCTTTCTCTTCACCTCACAACGCTGCCCTTTCTTCTCAAGAAAGGGCTCTTTCAGTTCCCTTACCTGGTTCTAGGATCAAGTTCACCACATACAGGTCTTTGCAAATTCTGCTCCTCTGTAAGAGGTTGAATGGTCTCTCTACTTCGAAACACCTGGCACTGCACCTGTGCCTCGAGAATCACATCTCCTATTTGCTCCTCTCCCTTTCCCAAATTCCATAGGCTTTTCTGTGCTGCCTTCATACATCCTTGTAGAGATTATATTGCTGTAGCTTTACTGTTTATCTTGCATATTTAAATTATAAGTTTTATGAGATATGTTTGCATTGTCAATACTAGTAAGTGATAAAATAATAAAATTAATATAGTTTATTTACATATTGCTCTGATGTAGCATTTTTACATTTGTTCACTTTCTCAGCACAGATGAATGATTTCACTGCACTTAGAAAACTGTTGGATTTTTATGGCTGTATAAACGGATTTCCTCAGTAAACCTTCTTCTGAATTCCACTGCTTAAAGAGCTTCAAGAAAGGCATTAATCATGAGTACCATTCTTACTGTTCTGCTTTCAGCTTGCTGAAATGACAGCAATGTCTTTTTTTTTTTTTTTTTTAATCTCCAGATGCAATTTATTTTATATTTTGTATTGGCTCACTCTGAACTCTGATACCTCACTTTCCTTGGAAATCCACATTACCAAATAGTGTCATATCTCTGATGTCATCAGAGTTACTCCAGATTCTTCAGATTTGTAGGTGAAATCAGACTTGCAGAGCTGATTCTGCCCCAGTTATATACATTGATTTTTTCCATAGTTAATTAACTAAAATTAAATATCTCAGTTCAACTTACAGTCCTTTCTATTTGGGCTCACTGATTAGCAGTATTTCTTAAGTAGGAAGACAAGCTCTTTTCGCTAATCATAAAAGGCAGTAAGTTTATTACCTGTAAAACAGAATGTGTTTGTGGGCTGTAAAATAGTAAACTACCTGTAACAACAAAACATACTGTATATTTTATTTTTATAGCAGAGGCCACTGGACATATTCTATAGGAGGACAGAGTAATAAATATTGATCATCTTTATTTTCATCTTTGTTTATGTTTCAAGATTGACTTGATTAAAAACTGCTCACATTTTGCACACGTTCTTTAGGAATGACTTCCAGCATCTCCTGCTCCAACAGGGGATCTCTATGGATTGCCATTTCTTGCAAGCTTTGAGAGTCTTCCATGAGGACTCTTAGGCTGTCCCAAAGCCCTCCTGTGATGTTAGTCTGCACACTTTCTAGTGAATTTATTTGGTGGCTAGAATATTCACTTCACTAAAGTTTTTGCTGAATATTAGTGTAATGAAAATCCGTTTCAAAATGGCATGTGCACTGGCATGAGTACGGACAATAGAAATGTGATTCTGAAAAGTAACAAAGGCAGAAAATATACCAAGTGGTCTCTTGGCTTGGTCAAAACATCTCCAGATAGTAATGTAAATATTCAAACTGAATTGCAAACTGAATTACAAAGAATCATTGCAGATAATAATTAATGCATAATTCCCAGTTAAAACCTATTCAGGAAATAAACAACATGTTTTTGCCCTGCTCAGAGTCCTACACAGAGGGAGTATTTTTCAGCTCCATTTTGAATTATTCCTTGAGCTCAGGGCTCTGTGTTCATAAGTCTAAGGTCAACACCACTGCTCCTACTTGTTTCAGTGCTGAAACCTCATGTCTGTACTCTGGGTGGTGTGTGGGGACCATTTTATTAAACATGTCAAGATTTGCTGCTAAGGTAGACTATTCTATCCAGCTGTTGAGCAGCTTCTGGAAGGCTAAAGTGTACTTTTGTTGGGCCTGAGAGTACATGACCATTTGGCTGCTGAGTTCAAAAGGAGCAGGCCCACTAAGCTCAAAAGTTAGATTAGAAATCTGATTTGCTGAATCTAATGTGAGTTAAAGTGTGCCTGGTCTGTGCCCAGAACTCTAGTACCAGCCTGAAAACAAACTATTCAGAAAAATAACCTTCAAAATTGATCTTCCAGACTATTACAAATTTGTTTATAGTACTATGTAGCACTTAAATAGGAGGAGAGTTCATCTTCAAGGTAATATACACACATCATCTAGTGAATTTAACTAATTAATTATCATCAAAACATCACAAATTACAAACTTCTTAACACAGGCTATTACAATTTAATTGGAGCCAGATGTTCATTTAAACTATTAATAGAACCCTTAATCAAATTTTTTTCATGCTCCTAAAATGGAAAAAGAAAAAAAAAAACACGCTAAAAACTATTCTGAATCCCACGATATTATTAACTGAAGGTTTAGCAAGCAAGTTGAAACACAGACGGAACGCTTACGTTCTTTTGTAAATTCCAGGCTATCAGCTACTGCCTGAGGATTCGTGTGTGAAAGCTATGTCTCTTTTTGAATCATTTTCTTTGCATTAGAATCATAGAATACAACCTGAGTTGGAAGATACCCAAAAGGATCACAGAGTCCACCTCCTGGGTCTGCACAGGACCACCCAAAAATCAGACAACATGTCTGAGAGTGTTGCCCAAATGCTTCTTGAACTCCGGCAGGCTTGGTGCCATGACCACTTCACTGGGGAGCCTGTTCCAGTGCCCAACCACCCTTCTCAGTGAAGAAACTTTTCCTAATATCCAACCTGAACCTCCCCTGTCTCAGCTTCATGCCCTTTCCTCGGGTCCTATCATTGGTCTCCAGAGAGAAGAGATCAGCACCTGTCCCTCCACTCCCCCTCATGAGAAAGCCATAGGCCATGATGAGGTCACCCTTCATAGGCCATGATGAGGTCATCCCTCAGTCTCTTCTTCTCTAAATTAACTGTTTCTAGGAAACATTTTAATATAAGGGTAGTATTACTGGTTTTCCTCTCTGCCTTTCATAATGAAGTAAATAAGCCCAAAGACCACTTTAAGCTGTGCAAAGGCTTTTGAGACAAACATTTTGAAGGCTTTTTAACAGCCAGGGTAACTTGAACTGCCGGGATTAATTTTTCTCAGAAAATATGGAGTAAATGCATCATAAAGTTGTTCATTTAATGTGAGTGTACTTCTGGGCTTAAAAGTAAATCTGACCTGAAAACAGTATTCATGAATCATAGTCCCCGGACATCTGTGCCAACAGTGAGGCAAAGCCAAACAAAAATACATTTGCAAATGATGTCCTTATCTCTAATTCATATAATTTAATGAATGTTTATTAGATTTTTATTTGATCTAGTAAATCATCCTAAAGATGATTATGGAACTAATTTTCTAAAGCAATTAGAGCCAAATATTTTGTTTAGTATTTTATTGTATCAGTATTCAAAATAACGTCTCCAAATTGTCAATGAAATATGGAGCCAATCATCACCAAAGGCCATGTGGAGATGTTCACCCTGGAATCAACATCTTCCTTAGGGGTCTATGATGGTCACAAGGGTGCTACATTTCAGCAGCGCTTGCTCACACCTGTATCTCAGACCTGAACAATGTACGTGGGTATTGCAATGTGCACCTTCTCTAGGTACCTGGAATTGCATTCATATGAGGCTTCTGTACAGCCAAAAATCTTTTTTTTGTTTTTTTTAAGAGAGCAGACTGAGGTCAGGTGCTTAAGTTAGGCAGTCAGGACTCCCATCAAGAAGGCTACTGTCTGAGTATAAGCAGTGGAAACGTCTTACCTTCTTGAACAGAGGAAGAGTATGTTATTGTTTCTTAGGTTACAAGTGTTCCCACCTAGTAAGGAGAGATTGAGCACAGTTTGTATTGCAGCAGTCTCAACCATTTCCCCATAGTCCAGCTCTCACTGCTTGTAAAATCAGCCTAAACTTTGAGCGAATGAGGCCTGGGTTTCCAGGGCTTCTTTTTTATTGTCTTAGTTATTTAATTAAAGAGGAGATGGGGCAGTAGTATCCTGCTGGGTGCAGAAGGAGAGCTGTCATTCTCCATATATCACTGCTTTTGTTTTTAATTTGGTCTTGTGATTTCAAAGGCAGCCCAGCCTTGGCCTCTGCTTAGGCTCAATGTATAATTGCATTCCCCCCACTGACTGCACTGACTGATACCACCCTAGGAATTTATTTAAGTGACTAGAACCTAGAACTAGACTAGGTTCCCAGCACCTCTTGAGACTTTCCCAATTTGTTTTTGTTTTACATGCTGAACTGACCAAAGTCTACCTTCAGTTAAAAGCACTGCTGGTACTTCATATCTTAAATACTTCTGGGAAAGGCTGGGCATACCCCTGGAAAACAGCTTGTACCCTCCACCCAGCATATTGTCTCCTTCTGAGGCACTGGTGCTGCGGTTTGGCAGCCAGTTGGTGGAAGGTGTTTTGAGAAACTCCCAGAGAGGGCAGCAAAGGAAAATCACGCTACCTGTTCATTTCCTCTCTGAAACCAAGATTACTTTGCTTTGGTGAAGTATTCCCATTACACAGCTGCTGTTTAGAGGTCTAAGGCTTAGCCCATTAATCTGCCGAAGAGCAAAAGGAGATTGTTAGATGCCAGATGTGGTGGGAGGGGGAGGAAGTGTGTAAGTGCCTCATTATGTGCCTAATGTGGGCAGAAGGAATGTTTCTATACAAGCTATAGATGGGAGGTGCCATTCAGGAGCTAGGAATTACTGGTAACAGTGGAAATAGCCCTAGGGAATGACCAAGGGGTGCCCCAAAGAGGATGAAGCTGAGAAGGGCAAGCAAGGAATTGCTGTACCTTTTCCTCGCTGAATCCCATGATGGCTGTACATGCCAGCTCTGCTGTGAGTTCTATTCTGTGGCCAGTATGTCAAGGTAAATAATGCAGGTTAAACTAAGAACACATGGCTATGTTGTCATTCAGAAACTCAATTTTATTCCTGTTTAGAGTAGAAATACCTGCTAAAATAAGAAACTAATATGTGAAAACAAGCCATTACCAAGTTCTCATCTGATCCCATACCAAACAAAGCCTGTTATATACAAAACAGCACATGCTCTGGTTGCCTGCTTGACCTCATTCTCTGCACTGTAAACAACAAACAAATATTTATCTATCTTAGACATCACTTGGATAAAGAGGATGCACACCAGCAGGTTGCCAGAGTAGCAGCAGTTTGCAGCATGCTGCTTGGGAAAGACAAGGAGGTGTGCTGCTGGAACACAATTCCCTAGTCACCTTTGCTTGTACAGCAATCATTTCACTGAGTTGTTACTGAGCAGGAAGCTGAAATCCTTTAGGGATATGGCATGATTAAGAAAAAGACGAGGAAAGCAGCATGCCTGTTGGTGATCTATGTAGTTTACCAAATTGGCCACTTCATAAGGGGAAACTAACAGCCACTGATGTAAATTCATTGCTCTCTCTCCTTCGGTCTGTGAGAGGTTGCTGCAGGTGATGTTTTTGAAATGAGTGTATTATTTGAGTGAACACAGTGATGGAACATAGTTGGAGTGCTTCCTACTCCCACTTCACACAATTGTTTTAAAGATTCCTGCATTGATTGATGTTGGCAAAACTGTGCATGGTTGTTTCGTGCACAGGTGTTAAGGCTGTGGTTACCTCATGCTATTTGTGTAACTAAACAAGCTGTGAGACAGCTAAACTCAGCATCCATGTTATTGTTTTATCCACCAGCAGGAAAGCAATGGGAAATGTCCTCAAATCAACTTTTATTCTACAGAACAGTGCCATACAGAGATGGCTGTACAACCAAGGTCCACCATTTATGAGACATTATTTGATTCTTTTAATCTGATTTGTTCTATTTCAAGTAGAAATCTGTGAACAAGGAATCAAAGGAAATCTGATTTCAGAAGCACTTGAACACAGTGTATTTGAACCAAAATATTTCACTCACTCAGCAGCTACTCCAGGGGATAGTAATATCCTTGATGCCAGCAATGAGGTCCATGAAGCAGTGAGGGAGCCCCCAGGGCATCCCTGCTGTATGCAGCTTACAAGCAGCCCCAAAATTCCAGCTCTTCCATCCCAGCTCTTCCACAGGAACACTGGCACTCACATGTCCAGCTCTGGTTTAGGGATTTCAGGATATTCCTCTAGATGCTGGAGCAGAGTGTTGTCAGATTCTGGCTTTATGATGAGAGACAGGTACTGCAGGAGAGCCTTCTGTCCATTGTCCCACCAAAACCATGGGCAAGGGATTGAGGACTTCTGGAGTGTGATGGAAGCCCCAGGAAGCCCAGAGACTGCAACGGTGTTGGAAAGCACATTGATTGTGCTGGGCCCTAGTCCTGAGGTGGTCAAACAATAAAGCCTTACAGAATCCTACAGGCTTGGCTTCCTAAATATGAGGGGCTTTTAGTGATACATTTTGGATGTGCTGAATTGCTCATTTTCTTGCAGCACCTTTAATTCATTAATACAATACCCAGAAACCCAGCAATGTCTTCAAAATATCAAAAATCTTAAAATAGCTGGACAAGAGTGAAATGTCAGACTCTTTTATGTCTCTACATTACTTGCTGTGGGCTTTCTGTATGGAGCATTTTAAATTATTTAATTCAGAACAGAACATGCATGTTACCAACTGGGAATGTTTATACAGTCTTAGATATATCAGGCATAGCTTTTTATTTCCAATGAGATTTACAAAACAAACCAGTTAACCTCCAAACGTGGCACAGGGGCATTCACACCTTTTCTCTGAATAATTCCAGTTCTGCCCTAGCAGGGATGACTTTGATTTTAAAGATAATTCTGAAGAGTAATTTAATTTTGGTTTTCTTTTGCAGTACCCAGACTTCAGGTGCCTGACAAAAATATTCCCAAGGTAAATGTTACTATTCATGGTCCCTATGTTCCCACTTCAAATTATTCACTGTAGAGGGTGATAGAAAAAACATCAGGAGCAAATCCGTACTGTCTGGTGGAGATATTGCTAAACATCTTCTTGTTGCTGATGCCCGGAGTGGACTAGGATATTAAATTGTGCCTAACCACATATTGACCCATAAGAAAGACGTGTTAGCCTGAGACTAGCACAACATTAATGCAGTGTGGTGGTTTCCAGATATCCTGAGAAGATGTAGCTCATACCAGTTCATGAAAGGTTTTCAGCACAAACATTGTAGTTCCCCCTTTATGTATGAATGGCCTAGGAGCCTAGGTTACAAATGTGTGTCCAAAGGAAAAAAAGGAAAAGTGGAACTGTGACTGCATGTTCATATAAAGGAAGATGCAGAAGCAGATTATGCCATTGGTAGCAGAGAGAATTAGGCAACCAGAAGCCTTTGTGGAGCTGTCTGTGCTGGAGATGGGTTGGCAAACAAGAGACATCAGCTTAGTCTCTACTTCCTTTCCCACTGCATGTCAAGCAGCATGGCTGGACTGGTACAGAGAGGACGAGGGGGAGGGAGGCTTCGCGGCTTGAAAGAAATGGAAAGCTGAAACTATGCAATGTGAGGGAGCAGCAAAGTCACATATCACCCCTTACTCTGGGCCACGGCAAAGGTAGTATTAAATTGGGCTTGAAATTTGGGAACATCTGTTTATAATAACATTGTATATTTAGTTTCTCTCTTACTGGTGGCATTCTCAGATTTGTAAAATGACTAGATCTTTTCCAGACCCTCCCGTGCAGCTTAGAGAAGTACTTCCAGCCTCTTATTACTGACTTACAAGAAGCACGATAGACTGATTATGCTAATAGTTGGCTTGGATTATGACTTAGAGGTTTTCCTATGTTAATTTATATGCATACAATATAGAGTGTAACAAGCACACAATTACACAGATTCTTTCTTAGAAATTGCCCAGCAGGGATGGATGATCCCCATTCAAATTTTCTGTTGAAAATTACAAATGTATGAGCAGAACTGCAGTTTCAGTCTCTCTCTATTCTTTGCATAGCTGAGGAATATGCATGTAAACCTCAGAAGACATCCATGTGTCTGGATTTGCTTTTTTTGTCCATAGAGCCAAACTGAGTTTACATTCCAAAATAAGACTCTGAGACACAACACTAATGATCTCTGTTGATAACAAGAAGAGTCCTGCAAATGCCATAGGCCTATATTCTGAATAATTTGGGGGTTGTTCATATAGTTTCAGAAATCTCAAGGCAAAATCGTATTCTGAAGGATAAACATTACTGATGCCACACTGATGGGTATTCTGTTCTTCAGATGATGCTTGAATATATATGTTTTTCTTTCTCAGACAAAGATGTTAGTAAGTCAGCTAGCAAGCCTGCTTCAGATTGATTTAACCTGGAACATCATATTTAATATAATCAAGTTATTTCATAGCTAAGGATTAGTTAGTATTTGGGTTTTTTTGTTTGTTTGTTTGTTTTTTGTTTTTTTCATATAGTAGTAGTAGTTTGATTTTTTCTGTTCCAGGCACAGATGAAGCAACACTCTTACAGTAGAAAATCTGATCAGTCTGACGCAGTCTAAGGAAGGATTTAAATATATATAGTCCTGACTTACATGTATGTGCTCATCTGTGTGTGCATCCTGTGCCTCTCAGATCAGCACCCAGCATATAAAGAAGTCAAATCTAAACTGTCAACACAGCATGGACATTCTCAGGCAACTAATCAATAATCTAGAGAGTTTGGCTTGGTGCTTTCCCCCCACTTTTTATGTTCATTATAAACATTTTGCCATTTCAATGGTGTGTTCTTGTCTGCTGGTCATCACATAGTATCTAGTTTTGTCTTTGGAATAGCTAACTGGTCGATTGTTTTCAATTGCTCTGAAAAGGCTGAGTACTTCCTTCTCTCTTCTGGGACACTTTTATCCGTTCTTTGGCTTTTCAAGCTGCTTCTTTGAACAGAAATCCCTCCAGACAGTTCATGAAAGGTCAGTTCAGTTTTGTTTTGTTTTGT
>VXAA01002715.1:513975-559247 GCA_013399115.1 Anseranas semipalmata | reverse complement strand
TGGGAGACCGTGTCAAAGGCTTTGCTGAAGTCTAAGTAGACTACATCAACAGCCCTTCCCTCATCTACCAGCCTGGTCACACGATCATAGAAGGAGATGAGGTTGGACAAGCACGACCGGCCTTTCGTGAACCCATGCTGGCTGGGCCTGATCCCCTGGATGCCACGCAAGTGCCGTGTGATCTCACCCAAGATGATTTGCTCCATAACTTTCCCTGGAACCCAGGTCAGGCTGACAGGCCTGTAGTTCCCCGGGTCCTCCTTACGGCCCTTCTTGTAGATGGGAGTCACATTGGCAAGCCTCCAATCCTCTGGGACGTCACCAGATAACCAGAAACGCTGATAGATGGTGGAAAGCGGCTTGGCAATTACCTCCGCCAGCTCCTTCAGCACCCTAGGGTGGAGCTTGTCCGGTCCCATGGACTTGTGACATTCCAGATGGAGGAGCAGGTCTCTAACTTTCTCTTCCTGGATCACAGGGGGGGATTCTCTACCTGAATCACAGGGAACGTCCAGGTCAGGGAGTAAAGTACCCTAAGGATAACTGATCTGACTATTAAAGACAGATGTAAAGAAGGCGTTGAGAACCTCAGCCTTATCCTTATCCTCAGTGATCACATTTCCTGATGCATCAAGTATGGATGCTAGTAATACCAAAGGTGGATGCTAGTAATAACAAAAGTACAGTAGTTTCAGTGTCAGACTCCAGAAAATGAATTGCATCCTCAGAAGATACAGGTGGAATCTGTATTAATATTTTTTTAATTCAAATATCTTTTTCTCAAATGGACTGATGGCTTTTGCAGGGCTAGACCTTTCAAACTTAGGGAACATGATCTGACTGATCCTTTCATAAACTCACACACAGAAAGACTCTGTATGGTGGAGGAAAGGTGGTTCAAGACACAAGCCAAGCAGCTGGTCTGAGAGCTTTGGAGATTTCTGATCTCTTGGAGCAAGCCACTCCAAGATGATTGAATGTAACAGCAACTTTGCTTCAAAGGAAGTCTCATACATGGATGTTCTTACGGTCACATCTTAACTGGCCCAGCAGACTGCATAGTCAATGCAAGTACTCTGTCAGGCTGCATGTAGGAAAAATAGACGCTTTAGTAAAAATTTTAACTGTGTATGTTTGAGAACATAAATGGGAAAATTAAGCTGGGGCAAGAGTCAACAATAAATCTTGCTCCTTTCAGAACAGGATTTGCAAGGAGCTCATACACCAGTAAGTAGAGAGTTACCCACAGAATGCGGCTTGTGGGGAGAGGGGGACCTAATGAAGGGAATTTCTGACATTATCAAGTATTTAAGCTCTAAACCTGCTCGAAAAAAGGCGGTGCTCATGATGCCAGAGCCAGCCAGGGAACACTTCCCAGGATGGGAAGCTGCCAGGAGCGGCTGGTTTTGCCGACATTACATCGCCACCTGGTGACTTGCTGGGGAGAAGCTCCCTTAAACCCGAAGTTTTCCACTTCTCGCCCAGAGGACAAACCTCACACCGAGCCCCTGGCAAACCCCAACAGGCATACATCCACGCGGCCGTGCTCACACCTCCCCCTTCTGCCGCGGCTGCAACCAGGGGATGGGAGCTACTATGAGATGTCACTGAAACGCTGATAGTAATTTTCGAAGATGGATTTGAAGTACTAGGTTTGGCCTAGAGAGTGTACAAGACCTTGGGCATAACAATGGTGCTCTAGTTGCTGTCTTGTCTGCCTAATTTCAGGACTTCTTCCTTGTTCAGCCTTGAATACGGTCATCTCCACATTCCTTCTGTGTCACCAAATCCTTTTTTTTTTTTTTTTTTCCTTTAAAATCTAGGGAAAGGAGCTGGTGAGCCTATATCTAAACAGATCACCACTGAAGTGCTTGGTGAAGCGGTGCTTAATGCTGGGACAAATCTATGTGATGTTTTCATCTGTATAAAAGGGCATAAAGTAAATAATATGAAAAATTAAGTGAATAACTAAAAATATTGTACAGTTTAGGTTATGCATCACAGATCATGGCAAACTACATGGCCAGAGAGAGACAAAGCCTATGTGAACTGTGAAAGATCTAACTTCAAAATGTTCGGTCTTTAACAAGGACGGGTGTTTCCTTCTAACTACCAAAGTGACTCAGAATATTTGTGATCTGTTCAGAAATAGGAAAACAAAACAAGACAAAACAAAACAGCCTAAGGATGATTAACATGGTGAAATTAAGAAAAAAGTCAAGCTTTGGGGTGTTTATGAATCACTAGAACCAGCAAACAGTCTTGAGATTGTGGATATTCAGAAAACAAACTAAGAACTCAATACAGTAATTGAATGTACTGCTTATTTTTGCTAAAAGTATCTTTCTACCTGTGAGAATGAAGGGAAAACATTTGAGTTTTGAAGAATTACTACCTGTTAGAAGAAGCACAGTTGTAACTGTAAAAAGTATTTATACATTTAATAATGGTTTTCTCTAGGCAAAGAGTAGAATGAAAGTTCCCTATGTTAATTGCACTTAATTTTGAGCACATTCATTACACTAATTAGAAAGTCAGCATGATGAGTCATTAACAACTAGCACAGTGTTTTAAAAATATAGTTTAGTAAATCATAATAAACAAAAATGAAATGCTGATCTAAGCCCCAGAAAATTTTATGTATTGTACAGTTAAACAAATGCTAATGTTTAGCTGGAACAATTTCTTGAAGTATAACTTTAGCAAATCATCTCCATTGTAACCTGTCTAAAGTTCCTGTAAACATCTATTAGTACAATGCTCAGTGTACCCATTGCTGACCAAGCTTAAAATAATGGTCAGTGTTTCGTACAACCTTTGGGAAACCAGAACAAAAGAAACCCCACATTTGAGCTAACTGTATAAACATGACTAATACAGCAGAAGGCTCTATTGTGAAGAAACAATGCACAGAAAAACACACTTGAAGAGATTAGTTCTAGTTTTGAATGGACTAAGAAGAAACCATCATCTATGAATAATATTATTTATTCTGGTATGAAAGACAGATAGATCTGTTCACTGCCTAGAGGCATAAGCAAGACATTTTGGAGAACTAAAATCTGTTTATATAAGTAAAAATAATTATATATGGACCTGTGAGGGCAGAGCCACGGCTGTTCAGGAAATCTATGTAGTACATAATTCCTACACATAATGCTTAATTTTGAAAGTCCTGCATTTTATTAATGGCAGTTAGTGAGCTCAACATTTGATATAAATGGAACAGAAAGCAAAGTTATATTTCACTCCATAACTTGCAAATCTTAAAGACTCCATTAGAAAGCATTTAAAATATTCTGGACACAAACGCACATAGTTTGACCAATAATAGGTAGCATATTACATTTCAAAGAAACTGCAAAACAGCCTTTGCTGGAAAACAGAACTTCAAGTGTTTGCAGAAATGCTGTTCTATACTTCTGTTTGCAATCTTGTTTTTTATAACTAATTGGAGACTATATTGTACCCCCTAGTGAAGAAGCAGAGGAAAGTGGCTTCTGTAACATACCTTTATGATGAAATGTGAGTGGAATGAGCCATGTGCATGATGAACAGTGAATGTTCTAAGTGAATGGATGACCAGAGGCTCAGGGAGGCTCTAGGGAGTTCATTTCACATCAGTGAGCTGGGTGAAGGTCACCAGCACATCATAGACCGTCTCGCGCTATGGTACTATTGTCAAGATCTGTCTCTAAATGTTATGGAGGTTTAGTAGTTGAGGCCAATTATAAATAAATAAATAAATAACGTCCTGCATGGAATTTGCTCAGCAAGTTAGTTTATTTAAACAGCTGATCGTTAGACTCAGTAAAGGAGTATTGCCTCCCCTTAATTCAGCTTACACTTGCAAAGTTACAACTACCTGCAGTTATATTCCTTACACATTTACTATCCAGTACCATCTTGTATTTAAGACAGCATATAGGACAGGTCTCTAAAACATGTGAGTTGATCCTCCACTCTGAAACCATCTGTTGGCGTCCCCCTTTATCACTGCCCTCCCCATTTCTTGGTTTTACTGACACTCAAGCTGTGACTGAAGCAAGCGTGCACATATACATCCTGCCTCATCCAGGAGAATATACAGTGATTTCACAATGAAAGCCTCTTTCTGTCCCTAATGGTAGCCACAGCTCATCATTTGCAGGTCGTCAGGCTGCTCAGTTGCCCAGTCTTGAAGCTGTTCATCATAAGCCTAACAGATAAATGGACTTGTGTTCCTCAGGCAGAGCCAAAAGTGCTCACCTGGGTGGCTTGCTGTGCTCTGTGCTTCCTTCTTATCTTTTTCCATTTCACAGATTTACTTTAAGAGCAATTGGGTTTTGCTCTCTTACTGCTGGAACACCAAGGAATGGAAAAGCCATATCAAAGCCAGAACAAAATTGCCACTCAGGAATGAGCCTAGAAAGTTTCCTTTTCTGTTTCTTTTCTTTTCTTTCTTTCTTTCTTTCTTTCTTTCTTTCTTTCTTTCTTTCTTTCTTCCTTCCTTCCTTCCTTCCTTCCTTCCTTCCTTCCTTCCTTCCTTCCTTTCTTTCTTTCTTTCTTTCTTCCTTTTTTTTTTTTTTTCAATTGTCTCCTAACAATGGCTCCTACAAGGCAAAGTTTCAAGAGCAAAAATACCAGGCCTTCCCAAAAAGCAATTAGGGCTATTCTGGGAAAGTATTTAAAAAATATAATCTTAATGGGATGAGAAGCTGTCATTCAAGACATTTATAGACCAATGACTCTTGCTATTTTGCTGTTGGAAGATCATTTACTAGTGGTGGTTTGGAGTACCACTTTCTTTTGCAAAGACCAGATGTGCATCATTGCATGACTGTGCCATCACGTAGCACAGTGCTTGGAACTGGGACTGTGACCCTCACCTGGAGGAACATCATTGTTGTCAGAGGACAACTGGTAGACTAGCTGCATGGTTTACCGTAAGTAGGAAGGCTGTAGTTTCCCCTTCACTTGAAGCTGAATCAGTGCTTCCACAGAAAGAAATGCAGTTACCCACCTCCAGTCACTTACTCTGCCCTCAAACCTTCCTTGCTTTTGGGCTAGAACAAGTTATTTGTGCCATCAAGTGACAGGCAAGAATCGAGGAGCTAAAATAACATGACCAAAACTAAAAAAGAGGTTTATTTTTCATCTAGGTCATTCCCCAGATCAGTATATTCACAGAAAATCTTGAGCTAGCACAAGGAAGGAGGACATCTGAGTGAAAATAAATGATCAGTGAAAAGGGCAGGGCTGCTTCTTTCAATGGCTGTGCTTGCTTATGTAGGCTGAAAGTATTTTTTGAAGTATAGCCAAAGGATAGTCATCTGAAAATGTCTGAGTCACTGTACAGGCCAGCTTGATTCCCTTTCCTTTGGAAGAGACAGCTCAGACTGTTCATGCTGTTAGGGTGTTAAAAATTTGGACAGATTCCCTCATCTGGATACTAATTGTGAGAGGTAACCTTGAGTAAAGTTTGGGGAAAAAGAAACAGAGTGAAATACAATGAACTGTGTTGACTGCATTGAAGTCCTTGTGAGTTTAACAATGCACAGAGAAATCTGGTCCTTGCAAGGCTCACCTTTGCTAGCCAGTGCAACAAAAATAGGAGAGGGATGATATACACTGTGATTTGCTATCGGCAACTGGCTCTTAAGGCCATGAAACTGTGATGCATTTATCTTTCTGGAATATGTAAGGATTGGATTACAAGGATGTTTCCCCATTGCATTAGAAGGAACTGAGACATAGATGTTGGGCTGTTCTGATATCAAGGACTTTCTGAAGACATTTGCAAGACAACTGTGTCATTTACTGAATTGTTAATGTAAAGGTAATGTAAATATAAATGTGTTGATGTCTCTCCACTAGAATCATTTTTACCTCAAATGGGCTGGTGGGTTAAAAACTTATAGCTTCCTTTAAATTAACAGGTAATTTCTCTTGCTTAGACCATAGAAATGCATGTTTGCGGACAGTTCTTTTGAATTCTACCCTGAGTGACACCTTTAATGAGTGTCCATCAGTTCATCTGTCAGGCCTCGGAAATTATGATTTTGAAAGGACAAACAAGCTGTTAGCAAGGCTTTACTTTACGATTTTGTTTCCAGATTCAAAGGTCTCTGAAGTGAATCTGTGCTATTCTGTAATAATTTCAGTATCAGCAATGAAACAAGCAAAAATGGCTGGTATTAATTCAGGCCCATCTAGCCTGGTGGTCAGCAAGATGCAGTAGATCACTGAAGAAAAATTTCAGGGGGTATGGATAATGTGGAACAGCTGCCTGAAATATAGCAAACTGCAACAGCAGCAGCAGCAGCAGCTGAGCAAACTGCTGTAGTACAAGCACTGACAAGACGAGAGACAAGCTGTAGACATTTATAATGAATTAGTCTGGGATGAAGAGATAAAGAGGACCTTGTAAAATCACTGAAGAAGTCAGAACAAACCGTTCCAAGGAAAGCATTACCTGCAAGGAGGAGTGTTATCATAGCAGGGAAAATCAAGGTCATTCTAACTTTGCAGCAAAGATGTACTCATTTCAAGAAATGCCACAAAATCCCTTATGTGTGAAGTATGTCATAAGGGTTTTGACAAGCAGAGTGAAGGAACTGTTTAATTTAAGCCAGTGAATAGAGACAGGATTTATGATATCAGTACTCATTAGCTACCATTATCAAGGTCAAAATATGACCAGAAGTGACCAAGTTACACAATTTATACTCATCCACCAGTTGAACCATGGTAAATTATGTGGAAGTTGCCAGTTATCGTGACTGTTGGGACAAATTGCTTCCTCTCTAACTTCACTGTGTCAGGATTTACAAAATGTCCCGTTCACAGAATCATAGAATGGTTAAGGTTGGAAAGGACTTCTGGAGGCCATCTGGTCCAACACCCCTGCTCAAGCAGGGCCACTTACAGCAAGTTGCCCAGGACCATGCCCAGACAACTTTTGAAGATGTCCAAGGAGAGAGACTCCACAACCTCTCAGGGCAACTTATTCCAGTGCTCCATCACCTTGCATGGTATAGAAGTGCTTCCTGGTGTTCAGACAGAACCTCTTGTGTTCCAGTTTGTGCCCATTGCCTCTTGTCCTGGCACTGGGCACCACTGAAAAGAGCTTGGCTCCATCTTCTTTTCACCCTCTCTTCAGGTATTTACACACACTGATCAGATCTCCCCATCCAACCTTCCTTTTCTCCAGGCTGAACAGTCCCTGCTCTCTCAGCCTTTCCTCACAGGAGAGGTGCTTCAGTCACTTGATCATCTTGGTAGCCCTCTGTTGGACTCTTTCCAGTATGTCTAGGTCTCTCCCCTATGGGGGGTCCCAGACCGGACACAACACTCCAGGTGCAACCTCAGCAACACTGAGTAGAGCAGAAGGATCACCTCTCCTGACCTGCTGTCAATACTTTGCAGCCAAGAATACCATTAGTCTTATCAGCAAGGGCATGTTGCTGACTCATGTTCAGCTTGGTGTCTACCAGTACTCCTAGGTCTTTTTCTGCAGGGCTGCTTTCCAGCTGGGTGGCCCCCAGCATGTTCTAATGCGTGGGGTTGTTCCTCCCCACATGCAGGATTTGGCACTTCTCTTGGCTGAACTTCATTCCATAATCCAGATTCTGGTTTGTTTGTTGATGTTTCCTTTTCCTATACGTCCTCTGGACAATTGATGACAGGGTATTCTGCTGTTATAGAAAAAAGTGTAAGAAAAGCAGTGTCTCTCCCAGGTGTATATTAGGCACAACTAGATAAAATGATAGCTGTCACCCAAGCCTGTTTGATACAGAAAGTAAATCTGCTATTTACGTGGATTTTTGTAATGTATTCAGGGTAGTTCATGATTTTGGACAATTACAGAAACTATGAGGTTTTCTAACTTCAGCTGGGAAAATGATTAAGAGTGGTCCTTCTGTTGCCTTGTTCCTGCATGCCTTGTAGCTACCTTCACAAGCAAATACCAAAGAAGCTAAATGAAACAACAGAGCTGACTGTGTTGCATGGCAGGCTTTACTCGATCATACTGTCTATCTTTCTCTTTTTTTTCTTTTTTCTTTTTTTTTGAGAGAGATTTATGTTATTCAGGACCTTGCCCCAGAACAAGAAAAATCCCTGTTGATAGCTCCAGGCTCCAACTACATCCATATTCATGCTGGTGGCTGCTTGGTACTGCCCAAGTTCTTCTTCCCTGCATTGGCTGCTGTGGTTCATGGTTTGGCACATGCTGGAAAGGAAGGAATGATAGCACTTCTGAATTGAGATTGGTTTGCCTTAAATTTTTCTACCATGGTAGCATCGCACTGTGCCTGCTGTCCAACCTGTCATCACCATAATGTGGGAAAACCTGGAAAGGTGGACTGCAGGCACCTGGCAGTGCCAGATGGTCTGTTCTCACACATACAAATGGATTTTATACAAATACCTAAATATAAAGGCATTGAATATACACTGACAATAGTTTACATGTTTTCTGATTGGACTGAAGCATTCCATATAGGAAATCAAATATGTTGACAGTGGCAAAAAAAAAAAAAATTAAACAGCATAATTACAGCTTGGGGGATCCCTATCACCCTGTCATTGTATAGGGACACACATTTACATGGAAAAATAATGCAACATTTACTGAACTATTTTAATATTTCTCACAATTGCATTGCCCCTACCATGCCCAAACTTTGGGAAAAGTGGAGAGACTTGGAATTCTGAAGTAATGGAGTTCTCAAAAACAAGCTAGCCAGATTATGTGAAAAGACAGGAAGGAACTGCATACAGGTTCTTCCCATATCTTTACTCACTCTGAAAGCCATGCCATCTAACCACCTCAAATTAAGTCCATACGAAATAATGACTGGCTGACCAATGAGATTGGTGCCGACTCCTGGGCCAGTGGTAGATATAGGTCTTACTTATAGTGCTATGGTAACCTCTTGTCAGATATTAATGAAAGTTAATGGAAAGGTTCATTCCAAGTACTGTTAGCAATGCAAATGGCAGAAAGTGGGAGGAACAGATGCCTGGATGTATGCAGCAGATTGTAAAAATGTAATATTAACAGAAGAGGAACTAGCCATGGGCCAGAAGCAGATGACAACACAAAGCAGGTGGCTTCCACCAAGATCAAATATGGATTGGGAAATTGTAGAGTGTGCACCTCTCAAACTGACTTTGAAAAGGAGATACCCTTAACTGGTATAAGTGGGAAAGTTATACTAACTAAGAGACCTTACCAAGATTACTGGTCTTTTCTGTGTTTGTGTATACTGTTTTTGTGATGCTCCTTGCTAACCACTGTCGAATTTGAAAATATTGCAGAGATACTGCCTATTACTTTGTGCGTCTCAGGAAGGTGGATGTGCTGTATGGTGGCAAAGTGCCTATTACATTATCTTGCAGAAAATTGGCAGATCAACAAATTATTTCAATTGCTAGATATGTGTCCATTTAGCCACTTCAGAGCTCTCTAACTTTCCCATGATAGGGATACCTGATGAGTGGATACCTAATTGGATGGACTGGTGGATGACAGTTCATATCACCGTAAGCACCACTCTTGTAGTGCCTTGTTGGATATTGTCTAAAACAACACCAACTAATTCCTTCCATTTCAGTTCAGAAAAGGCAAACATATTCAAACATTACTAACTGGGTTGACAATTATACAGCCTGTAAACACCCAGTTGAAATAGGTTCAACACTAGAGAATGATGTTGCTTTCCCTACTCCTCCTGGTTTGAGGGGATCATACTGCTTGTGTAGATGCAGGGCATGGAAAATACTGCCTGGTGGACGGACTGGACAATACTCTGGTAGGCTATGTTGTGCTGTATGTTACTTTGAACAAGAAACTTGGTGAAAATACCATACAAGTAATAGGCAAACAGAAAAGAACAGTCTTGAATCCTCTTGTTGAAGGAAATACAGGATGACATCAGTTTTGGAGAGCTTTCCTCCCTTGGCTGGAAGTGGGTGAACTAGAAAAATCCACATTAAATCTTTCTATCATTAGGGAAGAAATGGGATACTACGGAAAGTAGAGTATGAAAAAGGAAGTGCAAGCACTTATGACCTTAAGAACATAATAAAGATGGCCAGGCTTCCTCGAAGGAAGCCTGGGCCAAAAAGAGTGACTGTGGAAGTTGCCGGTGACCATGACTGATGGGAAGTAGAACATGCACAGAGAAGATGAGACAATAGCCAGAAGTATGTAGATACTGATAAGACTAACCTTGAGCTGTATCCTTACTTACTGACTAACCAAGATTGATGTTTAATATTCTAGTCCAATAATGATGAGTTTTCCTTTATCTAGAGAATTTGTGGTTTGTTTGTCTGAATGTATAGAAACATGTAAAACCTAAAGACAGGGCAGGTTTTAGCTTCAGGGCTTCTGCACAAGCATATATTCTCAACAAACAGCAAATGCTTAAGCTAAATACATGTTTCAGAGTCTGCTTTGACATTTATCATATGACTCTCCTAGCATGTTCATCAAACAACTCATATGGCCTTCAATGGTCTTCTAAATGACCTGTTTAGGAGCAATTCCAAGTTAGCGTAACTCTAGTGAAAATGTAAATATATGTTCAATGTTGCTGGATGAAATGGTTAGTAGTGAAGAGAAAGGGTACTGCCTTCCTTATAACCCTGTGGGGTGTGTGTGAGTGTATTTTCATATATGGGAACTTTGCAAGTGTTTTCTACTTTGCATGTATGTGTGATATATGAGGAGACCGAGAACTGCTATGCTAGAGCATGTGGAACAAAAAAGAAACATTCCTCAGATAAGAGATGCATGTAGCTATGAACTCATACCTCTTTTTTTTTTTTTTTTTCTGGGTTATGCACTATTAAGTACAACACTAGCTGCCTCCTGTATGTTCAGTCAAGTTGCTATATTGTCCTCAGAGCTCTTTACTGACTTAAGTTTGGGTTGCTCTGGCCTTAATCTGAATTTCATTAAAAATATATTAGAAAAGATGGTTTTGACTTGTTTGTGTACGTGGAGAGATACATCCTTAGCAAGAGTCATCCTGGTATCCAGAACAGTATAACAGGATGTCATGTCTAACACACAGGGCTGTACAAGAGCATTGGTATTTAGAATCTCCCCTCAGAAATACTTCTTGCCAAGAATTTATTCTTCTGGATAATATTAGCCAAGACAAATCTGGTTAGTGGAAAAGAGTAAGGCAAAGCTGTTCATGCATTACAGAAAGGCTCAGAACAGGTTAAGCTGGGAAAACTATAAAATGTAAAATGATATAAAATTTCTGTGACAAGTGTAATTGTTAATTAGGAGCTAATTATCTTCTGTTATAAGTGATTCACAGGTGTTCTGAGCCTTATAAAAACAGACAGGAATTGTTAAGGTAATGATGACAGCATTTTGACTTTGTTGCAAAATCTATGTGGTACTGTTTGTTGTAGTTTAGTCTATTAGTTTAATTAATGGACTCTTTTTTTCTTTTTGAAAATGGGTAGGGAAAACAAAGTGATAGTCCTGTACTACTGATGAGCAAATATGTGGGGTTTTATTTCCTGTTGAGGAGAACAAACGGAGCTGAACTTCTTCTTTGAACTACCCTCTGTATTATCCAATTTTAAATAACCTACTGTAGTCTTTCTGGGGCAAATATAATTTCCCAGAAAGCAAATCAAGCTCACCTTGATGTCTTTGCATGCTGTGAGTTCTGTCGCTAGTGGATGTGGTCTGTCTGAAACTAATCTTCTGCCTAAAGAAGAGAAATGGAAGAAATAATACCTGTCAGCACCAACATCTAAAGTCACACCATGAAATGCCATTCTGGAGGCATTTGTTTGTTTGTTTTGTTGCTGTTTTGTTATTTGTTTTTCCTGTTTGAATGCATGTATTTTTGTGTAGAGTCAGCAAAATTGCCTGCACAGTCTGAGGAGCCAAGCCACCAGGAATGAGTGCTGTAGATCTGGAGAGGGCCTCCAGTCACTTGATGTTACAACTGTCCATGCCAAACCATTTTTTTTGTAGTGGTTTTAAGCCCTTTTTGAAAACAGCTGTGGTGGGTTATCTTCATGATCCTGCTGGAAAACTTTTCTGGAACCTCAGTCCCAAATCTCTGAAATATCTAAGTGAAATTCATTTCTGCGTGGTTAGTGCCTATTGTTTTTGCTATCAGTACAGTCTAGTAGCTTAAACAGCATTCTTTGTTTGCAGTAGTTACCATTCAGCAATGTTCATGAACAAAAATCCCATCCTTTTCTAGCTTTCATTTTGTTAGGTAAATAAGCTATGGTCTTTTCTTTTTTTTCTGTTAGGTTGCCTGTAGGCATGTAAAATATTAGGCAAAAATACAGGAAAAATACAGAGAAAGAAAATCAACAACAGCCGTACAGAGATAGAGGAGTGGAAGAAGTTATTGCAAAGTAGTTAGGAGTAGAGAGGAAAAGAGGAAAGGAGACAAAAGATCTGTAGCTTTGGACAGAGTAGTATGAAGCAATGTGCAGCTGACAAACTTGGGTAAACCTTTTAACTGTAAGTCTGCTCACCTTCATTTCTTTGTTAACCATACTGAAAAATGAAGGCCTTAGCTGATGTATAAACTATTCCTCATGCCATTGTAGACACAGCATTGTAAAGAATGTTTCTTTTTGTCTTTTCATCTATGATCTGTTCTTTATAGGCTGTTGTTAAGAAAAATATATTTCCAAGTCATTGCTCAGAGGACTGCACAAAAGCAAAAAGACTTGGGTATGTGTTTATTGGGTTTACCTGGCAAGGGTTTGGTAGCAGGGAAGCTGCAGGAGTGGCCTCTGTGAGAAGAGTCTGGGAGCTGCCCCATCTTAGAGAAGAGACAGATCCAGCCAGCTTCAAAATGGACCCGCCACTGGCAAGAGCCAAGCCAATGAGTGACACTGGTTGTGCCTCTGTGAGAGCATATTTAGGAAAGGGAAAAGAAACTGCTGTGCAACAGCAGCTGGGAGAGAGGAGTGAAAAACAGCCCTGCAGACACCAAGGTCAGTGAAAAAGAAGGGGGAGGAGGTGCTCCAGGCACCGGAGCAGAAGTTCCCCTGGGGCCCATGGAGAGGCCCATGTTGGAGCAGGCTGTCCCCCTGCAGCCCATGGTGTACCACATCAGAGCAGATCTCCACGCTGCAGCCCGTGGAGGAGCCCACGGAGTAGCCGGCGGATGTGGCCTGAAGGAGGCTGCAGCCCATGGAGAGACCCTGCAGGAGCAGACTCCGGGCTGGACCTGTAGCCTGTAGAGAGGAGCCCAGGCAGGAACAAGTGATCTGGCAGGAGCTGCTGCCTGTGGGGGACCCCTGTACTCGGCTCTGGTGAGGCCGCACCTCAAGTACTGTGTTCAGTTTTGGGCCCCTCACTACAAGAAGGACATTGAGGTGCTGGAGCGGGTCCAAAGAAGGGCAACGAAACTGGTGAAGGGTCTAGAGAACCAGTCTTATGAGGAGCAGCTGAGGGAGCTGGGGTTGTTTAGCCTGCAGAAAAGGAGACTCAAGGGAGACCTTACTGCTCTTTAAAATTACCTTAAGCGAGTCTATAGTGAGATGGGGATTGGTCTCTCCTCCCAAGCACCAAGTCATAAGACAAGAGGAAATGGCCTCAGTTGTACCAGGGGAGGTTTAGGTTGGATATTAGGAAAAATGTCTTCACTGAAAGGGTTGTGAAGCATTGGAACAGGCTGCCCAGGAAAGTAGTTGAGTCCCCATCCCTGGAGGTATTCAAAAGATGTGTAGATGTGGTGCTTAGGGACATGGTTTAGTGGTAGACTTGGCAGTGCTAGGTTAACAGTTGGACTTGATGATCCTAGAGGTCTTTTCCAACCTAAATAATTCTATGATTCCATGACTCTAACTTATGTATTTGGGCTATCAGATCCAACAGTGATGTTGTGGTTTGACCCAGCGNCCACCCGCTGACCAATGCCCAGCCTGTCCATGAGCAGCAGTACTCCCCCCCCCCAGCTAGCCACCCCATATTAATTGTTCAGCATGACGTCATATGGTGTGGAATATCCCTCTGGCCAGTTTGGGCCAGCTGTCCTGGTTCTGTCCCCTCCCAGCTCCTGGTGCACCCCCAGCCTCCTCGCTGGCAGGGCAGCACGAGAAGCTGAAAAGTCCTTGGCTCTGTGTAAGCACTGCTCTGCAACTACTAAAACATCCGTGTGTTATCAGCACTGTTCTCATCCTGAATGCAAAACACAGCACCATACCAGCTACTAGGAGGAAAATTAACTCTAGCCCAGCTGAAACCAGGACAAGTGATAAGTGGCAGAACTCTATATGACCAATATTAAAAACAGAAAAACTAGGGTATGGACTCCATTCTTTCTTAGGTTTTCTCCATATCATGCTTCTGTAATTGCTGGTTTGGGCTTGGACTTAGGCTGTATGCTATCATTGCTATGTTGTAGTTGTGTCAATAGGAGAGAGTTACCTCAGGTGTTCTTCATTGCTTGAAAAACAGTAGAGAATGGGTGGAATCCTAGGCATTTTCCTTTTCCAATTTATTTAGATTAAGCAATGACGGTTGCAATGGTTCTTCTAACATTAAAATAGATGACTGGAAAAAAGTTTATATAAAAAAATAAAACAAATCTTCTGTCTTTAGACAAAAGCTAAAACTACCTAAAATATTTGAGCAAGTGGAAAAATACCTAAATTATCCCACCTTTCAATGTAAATAGATCATGCAAATAGATCAGGTCAATTAAGGGACTTAAATTTCTGTTTTTAACACAGAATTTAACTGCATCTTAAGAAAACGGTATTCACAGGCAAAAGGTATGTCACAAAAGTGAAACTAAAAAAGTGCAATTTACATTTTGAACTGATAAAAGGAAAGAAAAATTGCATTTCAATGGCTTAGTCACCCTTTGTCAGAACTTCTGTAGCTCCTCAGAGAGCATCAATTTAACATCATTATTTTTTGTAAACATGCTATTTTCCTCCACGGTAGTTATGCAAAGTTCACCAGAGAATGACAAGATGATCTGAATATGCCTCTCGTAGCCAGTGGTTTGTTCCATAAAGGTGCTCTCTGGGTATAGATGGATAAGTGTGTATTTTCCTCACAGTGTATGTTCAGTTTCTTCAATTTTCCTGGAAACCCAGTAACTTCCTTAGCTTAACATACATTGAAATGTATGTCAAGCAGAGCAAAGAAAGCCATACCAACCATTCTGCTTTTAGGAACAATTACAAAACTTTGATTATTTTTAGACAGGGAGAGGATTCCTAAACTGAAATCTTGTTTTGAAGAAGATTGGCCTTCAAGCCTTCAAAAATATGGTGAAAACCAGCCTGATGCCACCAAGCATTTCACACGGATCTGTTTGAAAATAGCATTTAGATTTTATTTCAGTTGTATTTGTCTGCTTATTCTTTTTATATATTAAAATGTAGCAGTAATATTACAATTGCTATTTATTTTAGTAGAAAGGATAAAAAACTTGCAGAAGGGATATATTAGAAAGGATATTAGGAGATTATAAAATAATGATAAAGCAAAAACTGCTGCTGCTCAGGCAGATATTGACCATGCAAAGGAAATTAGAACAAAATCTTGTGGAGAGAAAAAGAAAAGAAGAAATGAGCCAGTGGAGAGTATGGGATTAAATTCAGTACAGTTTACATCAGTGTTCACAAAGATTCCAGCAGAACCTAGTCTGGCCTATAGAAACAAATAGTTAAACATGGAAACTAGATGAAGAAGATGGCCCTAAACGTTAAAAAAGACACAGTGACCAGCAAAACAGGATCTTCTCCATCCCAGAGCTCAAGATGTCAAAGATTTTTATTTTTATTTTTATTTTTATTTATGTTAAATAAACACCAGACTGAGGTGCCATTAATGCCATGACCAGGGAATAACAAATGAACCACTTTTACTTCTTAAAGAATGAGATGTGAAATTATTACAGTCTGTCATCTGACCTCAGGATACACAAACTTCTGAAAAAGACAGAAAAAAATAGAAATATTGTGTGGTTGTAGATAGCAGACTGAAGCAAACTAACCTCTAGATCAGTAAGACTGATGATTTTTTTTTTTTTTTTAAGACAATAAAGTAGAACAGTTTTCATCTAATTACACTTAAGCACAGTATTTGATATGGTACAACCAGAAAAAAATTACTATTTAAACTGAGGGACACAATATTTAATAGAAAAAAATATAATGTCAGTAAAAAACTGCTTAAAGGTCATATAGCATTGGGCAGTCAGGAGAGAGCTGACTGAGGGAAGTAACAAGGAACAGGCTTGGGTATGATCATAGCATAGAATCATAGAATGATTTGGGTTGGAAGGGACATTTAAAGATCATTTAATTCCAACCCCCCTGCCATGGACAGAGACACCTTCCACTAGACCAGGATGCTCAAAGCCCCATCCAACCTGGCCTTAAACACTTCCAGGAATGGGGCATCCACAGCTCCTCTGGGCAAGCTGTTCCAGTGCCTCACCACACTCAGAGTCAAGAATTTCTTCCTTCTAACCAATCCAAATCTACCCTCTTCAGCTTAAAGCCATTACTCTTTGTCCTATCACTGCATTCCCTGATAAAGAATGCCTATCCTGGCCGTTTCATTCCCCTTCCCTTTGACTGGGAGGACTGATGAAAAAACTACCTGTGCTCCTGAGTCCCCTACTGCTGCTCCCAGGGCTCTGTAATCCCTCTTGATACTCCTCAGACTGCTTCTGGTTGCAACACTGGTGCCCACATGAAACAGCAGCAGTGGATAACAGTCATTAGATTTTATGAGACTTGGTAGTCTCTTGGTGACATCCCTGATATGAGCCCCTTGTAAGCAGCAGACTTCTCTCCAGAGCAGATCAGGTTGGCAAATGGATGTCTCTGTACCTCTCAGAAGAGAGTCTCCCATTACTATCACCTGTCTCCTTTTCTTAGTTGCACTGGTTGTTATGTGGGGAGCAGATTGGGCTGCCTTACTCAGCTCCACCCCCTCTGCAATGGGTCTTTCCTTTTCAGTCAGCAGAGGGGTGAAGCAGTTCTGGAAGGGCACCTCAAGCTTCGAGGGAAGACTCTTCCCTCCTGCTGGTCCTTGTTGTTGCCAGCTTCCACTCTCCTGTGATATTGGCCCCCTCCCTTCTGTGAGTGCTGGTGAGGGAGTTTGTGGCTGTTTGGCCATGGGCTGTGAGTCCCCTGCAGACTGTGCTAGGCTCCATCTAACTCCTCCTCAGCCTCCCTGATGCTATGCAGCTTTCTCACAGCCTCCTGCAGATGGGCCACCTGGTGCAGGAGGCCCTCCACCTGGGCATACCTTTTGCAGGCAGGTCTGCCACCTGGCCCTGCCCCAGGAGAAAGGTCTAGGCACTTCCAGCAGTCAGAAGTCTGCACTGCAGCCTCTCCCTTCAACAGCTCCTTCTGGGTGGAGGCATCAGCCACCGCTGGGGTAGATGGTGCAGACTGCCCAGCCGGAGCCACAGCCTTTGCCCTGAGACGAGTGTCCACCATTCTGCCTTGAGGATCAGGTAGGGTGCAAGGAAATGCTGAGCAGTTTAGGTCTTCTCATACTGATGACGGGAGGTGGACCTTGAGATTGACCTGGAGGCCCATACCCCAGCTCCTTTCACTTTCCATTGGCTGCACACTGCCATTAAACCTTTTAAAACCTTCATCCTATCAGATATCTCCAGGAACTGCCACAGCAAACATGGCCTTAACCTGGATAATAAACACCTGAAAAGTATATACCAGCATCCCCAATCTCTACTGCATGGGTACAGATTTACAACCCTAATCCCCATTTACAGACAGAAGCAGAACTGAGCTTTTTCTGGACAGGGTAGAACAAAAGTGTTTCTTTCCATGATATAGGAAAATAAAATGGACAGGTAGTGAGGAGGATAGCAGAAAAATAAACACATTTCACCCTCCCAGCTTTCCATGGTATTAACTGCTGAAGAGTAGGATGGCTAAAGATGTCATTGTTCAGCTAATGCACTTTCAAATGGTTATATCAAATACTTACACTTTTTATTCTTCCTAGATACAGATTGTTTCTTTAAAGATATTATGGGTCAATTCAGCTTCAGTGTAATTTCAGTGGCTTCAGTGGGGTTGCAACATCCTTACAACCGGGCTAAAATTGTTTCTTCATTCCACATTTCCTTTTTCCTGACCAGCTGTAACTCCATTGTCCTGGCTTTTAACTCTTCTACCAAAACAACAATTGCTTCATAAAATGCTTTTGTTGTCCATTTGCAAGAGGTGACCTTCCTTTTCCCTTGGCGCAAGTCCCCAGATGGAAGTGTAATCTTTCACAGCTGAATGACTTTCAATAAGAATACGAAAGCAGAGTGAAAAGCTTAGCATTCCTATTAAAGCTGTTCACTATAAACAATTACTTGTCCTAGTATGAATTAATATAAGAACTAATCCATTACTGAAAGAAACCGAAACCACCGCACATCCTGTCTTGCAGCTGTAATTTCCCCCTGCAAATAGAACTGTGGAGCTACTAACCAAGCCGGACACTCTTCACCAGGGAGGTTACCAACAGAGTTAAAGTGCAAAAACAAGCTATGGTAGTGTTCATGAGATGAAAACCTTCTTTAAAAATAATATATATATATACATATATGTTTTTTTATTATTATGAAGACTGCCAAGAGATGATAAAATGTATACTATATGCATTTCAGTGGCTTGTTAGCAATACAAGGTTTACACATGATTTCAAATACCAGAAAAAAAGACCAGGGTGTACAGAAAAAT
Source organism: Anseranas semipalmata (assembly GCA_013399115.1). Taxonomy (NCBI): domain Eukaryota; kingdom Metazoa; phylum Chordata; class Aves; order Anseriformes; family Anseranatidae; genus Anseranas; species Anseranas semipalmata. Next base: position 540,524 of record VXAA01002715.1, on the reverse strand, counting down.
AGAAAAAATCAGAATGAGCTAGGTAATCATTTTTATTTTGTGAATTTTAATACACAGACAGTTCATTAAGAGTAGCAACAACACAGAACCAACTACTCAGAGATGCTGTGCACTAGAATAATCAGTTAGATTAAATGTAACCTCGTGAACCACTAATCAGATTACATTACAGTGGGCTAATCAGTGCAATACTGTGACTACATGGAGTTAGAATAGATTATTAGAATAGAAATAAGAGCAGTCATTTAGATAGAATTAATAATTTGTCTTTTCTCATTTTTACATTTCTTAAAATTCAAGCTCAGCGGCAATAGCTTTACTAAATCTTTTATTTGTTACAATCGCTAGGGTAACTTTGTTCATCCAAGCAGAGGGATTAGTAGAAATCTCTTCCCTGTCAAACTAGCATCGTGGTTTGTTGTGACGTGTGAAGAAAATGACAACATATATAGAGATCCATGTCACATATTGCTAAGGAGCAGCAATCTTACAAAGACACTAACAGCTAAGCAGCTCAGTCAGTGCTCCCTTTATCTGCTACAGTGTATCCATCCTCATGTTTTGGTGACAGTAACAGCCTACTCTATTTTCAGCATTGCCTCCATCTCACCTGCCTCGTCAGCTTCTAAATGGAGCTCAAAAGATGGCTCTGAGCTTCTTTGCTGATTTGTGGTTCCGTGTGGGATTCGCTCTGGACTGAGTCAGCAAGCTGTACTGAGCTGTGTAGTTTCTCTGAAGGTCATCCATGTAGCCAGTCATGGCATTGCTGTCATAGATGCAGAACTTTTCCAGTCACACATCTCATTTACTACAGGAGCACCTATGTATGATGAACACTTGGAATAGGCAAATACAGTGCACGTGATGCACTAGTAATAATTGTTAGTTTATGTGATAAAAGCTGCACACACACAAAGGGGCGTAGACAGACAACGGTGTTGGCGTGGAGCCCAAATAATACCTTATCATTGGACACGCCCAGGTCCATCACAGAGAGCCACCAACCCATGAAAGGCCCATCTCCACAAGCCCAGAAGAGGATAGAGACACGATGGCAGTCTGTAACCCAAATGGCAGGTTCCTAAGGAATGAATACCCAGACTGGTCCCCTCTCATGGCTCTTCCTGCAGAGCCTCAGCTCCACTGTCCAGGTATGAAACCCATCAAGGTGAGTCATGGCTCATCAAGTTCCATCTCCAAACACTTAAGCCTAGTTTCTTCTGTTACACAAAGACTGTAACAGAACAGCACAGGAATCTGTTTGGCCTTAAGCTGACATCAGCTTTTAAAATACTCTCTTTTTCTTTTTTTTCTTTTTCTTTTTTTTTCTGATATTGTCCCTTGCAATATGTCTGTTGGCAGAAAACCTATGCAATGGGCTCAGAAAAATGACAACATCACTTGTCTCTGGTAATTATTTCAGGGATTATTATTCTGAAGTCTCCCTTGTCTATGAAAATAGCCCTCTGTAGCACCTCCTCTAGTAAGTCTATCTTCCTGGTTTGTCTGTACATGTCTGAGCATTTCAGACAAAGTATCTCTTCTGACTCCTGAGTGGCATTATTACTTCTTTTTTCTCTACTGGAAATATCTGGCTTGGTGTGTCCTGGGATCACATTTGCCTTTTTCACATCATTTAACTTCTGGTGGCTCAAAGACTTTCTGTGACCAACTAATAGACTCACATCTTGCTAGTGTCTCTTTGGCAGCTGATGAATACTGTGCCTCCAGCAGAAAATCTTGCTCTCAGTTCCTAGATTCATGTCCATACTCTTCGCACTGAAATATTTAGTTCAATTTCTGTTTCTCCAGTCCTTAAAATTATTAAGTTACTTCTGTACATTTTTTTTTATCTCACAGTGTTATCAGCACTTTTCACTAACATGTTCTCCACCTTTCTAAGTGTTTGAAAAGATCAGGTTTGAGACCATCTCAGGAACCTGAAGGTGCACAAGTCCATGGGATCTGATGAGGTGCATCTGCAGGTCCTGAGGGAACTGGCAGATGAAGTTTCTAAGACACTGTCCATCATATCTGAGAAGTTGTGGCAGTCCAGTGAAGTTCCCACTGACTGGAAGGCAGAAAACATAACCCCCATCTTTAAAAAGGAAAAAAATGAAGACCCAGGGAACTAAAAGGCCAGTCAGTCTCACCACTGTACCTGACAAAATCATGGAGCTGTGGATGCCCCATTCCTGGAAGTGTTTAAGGCCAGGTTGGGTGGGGCTTTGAGCATCCTGGTCTAGTGGAAGGTGTCCCTGTCCATAGCAGGGGGGTTGGAGTTAGATGATCTTTAAATGTCCCTTCCAACCCAAACCATTCTATGATTCTATGAACAGTTTAACATTAAGCCAAGAAAAGGCCACATCTTCCTGGATTTTTTCTGTTATTTGAAGTGCAGAATCTCTGTTGGTCACCCTGTTATCATGGGGTAAATTTATGCTGTTCTCTGCCCACACTGGAAACAACTATCATGTTACACTTGAGCTGCCCAGGCAACTTTCAGCCTAACAGAAATCTTTCTGGTACCAAAGCTTGTCAGAATTACTTGTCATGTTTTAGTAGAGGCTCATAAAACACTTGACTGAGCAACACTTTCATGCCTTCAATGTAAAATCTGGGGCTTTCTGCTCTTGAACATATCCAGACTTTTCTGAGTATATCACTTCCAAAACTTGAAGCTACCAACAAAGTCCCAGGTGGGATCTATGAGTTAAAGATGTAAGAAATGCATCTTGCTAACATTCATGCTACTCTATACAGTGACATCCAGGCCAGCCCTTAAGCATCATGATATTTCAGTCTTATGGAGTTGTTGTGCACCTTTAACCTGATGGCTGCTCCACTGAAAAAAATCTCGTTGTTTCTCCCTGCTTTATTCAGAGCATTTCTAGAGATTAATTTTTTACAGAAAGAAGGAAGGGGCACAAGTGTCCATATTGCACAGTGATTATACTGAAAGATGAGTATTTACAGGGCTGGAGCTGAAACTGTTTCTACTGGTCCCATAGGGAGGACTCAGTTCATGTTTTCATTAGAATCCCAGAGAAAATCCACAGGCATGCTAAGCACATATAAAGATCAAGTAGGTCTCATCAGGCAGTGGTAATCAGGGAACATAATTTTACTCAGAAAATGTCTCTTCCTTGAAACTGAACTTAGTGAAATTCTGTTGAATAGGCAAAAACATTGTGTAAGAGGAAAATACAAGGAAAAAAATCTGACAATACTGAAAATGCCATTTTTAATAATAACCCATTTTTCATAGGACTTTAGTTCTACATACTTTATTTAGCAATTGCCGATTATACAGTGGAAAACAGAATGTTTAAACAGACTCTGTTTCAGAGTTATTTTCCTGTCTAGTGTGAAACTTAATTTGGAAGTCTCAAAACCTACAGCTGATTGCACGTTCCGTTCTCCGCCTCACTTATACTCAGATGATTTGTGTAATGGTTTTCCAAGCTACCAGTTTTCCTTACATTGACTGGTGAAAACAAGAATTCATAGAAAACATCCTTGTCTTAGTTTATTGAAATGATTGTGCATTAGGTGTTTAAAACCTTTGAAAATCTGACTCCAAGTCTCTAAGGGGTGATGTGAAGATACGTGTAGATAAGTAAGTTGAGTAGTAAGAAATACATAATTAGGCTGTTTCTGATGTTTATCAGAGTGGAAGGAGCCATGAATAAAAGGCAGGCATTTAATCAACATGGAGAGACATGCCTATAGTTGCATGCGTGTCGCAAGCAGACTTTCTCTAGCTCATTTAGATTGTTTATCTGGAGATGCACTGTGCAGTGTGGTGGAACGCCACAACAAAAGGAAGCATGTGCAGAGCACACATCCACTCCCCCAGGGGCCATCCAAGTGCACAGCATTTCAGCAATGGGGCTGTCACTTGCCAACAAATGAAAACAGAGGTATATTTCTTCTTCTCCTGTGGAGCGTGCTTGGAAAGACAATATGGGAGCTGCAGTAAGGTCAGCACTATTGTCCTTTGGACTCACTTATGGCATGCTTGGGACTTAGCATGAAGCTGGATGTTGGGTAAGTTGATTTCCTCAGATGGCACTACAGTGTGCCACACAGAGTTTGTCATGATTTTCAAGCCAGTTTTCAAAAACATGTAGGAAGAAGGGAAAAAACATTAAAGCCTTCTTCCACTCTGAAAACATCCATCTGTCTTGTAAACCAGGGTAGGCTGTAAAACAAAGAGGAATGGATCTGAAAGGACTCTGAATTATGTGGAAGACAGGTAAGTTTTCAGCACAGGACAGAAGAATGGACTGAAGACTGTTGGCTGGATATTGACTGGTCCTAGTTAAGTACCTGACCCAGGAGCTATGTTTGATTTCTCATTCAGCCAGACTATTACTGTTATTATTGTGTCCACTTGCTGTGCCTCTGTAAATAGCACAGCAGAAACTCTTTCTTCCAGCCTCTGTGCTGTTCACTCACATCCAAAACTGCCCCTAAGACAGGGAGAATCTCTGGGTCAGTAAAGTTATGAAACACTGACCTCAAAGGCAACTTTTAGCTAATATCATAGAATCACAGAATGGTTTGGGTTGGGATTGTCTCTCCTGTTTCACTGTTAGAGACAAAAATTGACCTCCCTTTACAGAGGTGCTTCTTTATTAGAAATTTTTGCCCATATGAAATATGCATTATGAAGATCTGTAATTTGAAATCAATATTAAAATAACCAAAATATATATAATGTATATTTGCAGTTTCCAGGCACTGATTTATACAGAACTTGGAAGGCTAAAATCTATAATGCCTCTAAGACAGAGCTTACAGGCAGATTTTTTTCTCTTGCTTCCACAATCAAACACACAATATAAATATTCCACATGAAATCAGTGAACTCAGCTGAGTATCTCAGAGCTTTCACTTTTTCTGGCAGAGTAACATATAGATTAAAAGTTTGTCAGATAATTAAGAAGAATACATTGGGCTGGTGTGATCACAGTTGAGGACAATTACACAAAATTATAGAATCACAGAATCATAGAATGGTTTGGGTCTTCCTTAAAGATCATCTTGGGACCTTAAAGATCATCTAATTCCAACCGCCCTGCCATGGACAAAGACACCTTCCACTAGACCAGGATGCTCAAAGCCCCATCCAACCTGGCCTTAAACACTTCCAGGAATGGGGCATCCACAGCTCCTCTGGGCAAGCTGTTCCAGTGCCTCACCACACTCAGAGTCAAGAATTTCTTCCTTATAACCAATCCAAATCTACCCTCTTCAGCTTAAAGCCATTACTCTTTGTCCTATCACTGCATTCCCTGATAAAGAATGCCTATCCTGTTTCCTTGTAGGTCCCCCCTTAGGCCCTGGAAGACCACTAAAAGGTCTCCTGGGAGCCTTTTCTTCTCCAGGCTGAACAACCCCAACTCTCTCAGCCTGTCTTCATAGGAGAGGTGTTCCAGCTGTCTGATCATCTTCGTGGCCCTCCTCTGGACTTGCTGTAATAGGTCCATGTCCTTCTTATACTGGGGGCCCCAGAGCTGAACACAGTAGTCCAGGTGGGGTCTCACCAGGGCAGAATGCAGGGGGAGAATCACCTCCCTCCACCTGCTGGTCATGCTTCTTTTCATGCAGCCCAGGATACGGTTGGCTTTCCGGGCTGCAAGCTCACATTGTCGGCTCACATTGAGCTTCTCATCAAGCAACGCCCCCAAATTCTTCTCCTCAGAGCTGGTCTCAATCCACTCTCCACTCAGCCTGTATTTGTGCTTGGGATTGCCCTGACCCAGATGCAGCACCTTACACTTGGCCTTGTTGAACTTCATGAGGTTTGCATTGGCCCACCTCTCAAGCCTATGGATAGCACCGCTTCCCTCTCGCGTGTCAACCGCACCACACAGCTTGGTGTCATCGACAAACTTGCTGAGGGTGCACTTGATCCCACTGACCCACTTTGTTGCCAACAAAGATGTTAAACAGTGCCAGCCCCAATACCGACCCCTGAGGAACACCGCTCATCACTGATCTCCACTTGCATTGACCACAACTCTTTGAGTGCGACCATCCAGCCAATTCCTTACCCACCGAGTGGTCCACCCGTCAAACCCATGTCTCTCCAATTTAGAGACAAGGATATCGTGCAGGACAGTGTCAAAATGCTTTGCACAAGTCCAGGTAGACGACATCAGTTGCTCTTCCCCTATCCACCAATGCTGTAACCCCATTGTAGAAGGCCACCAGATTAGTCAGGCATGATCGGCCCTTAGTTGGCTGTCATCAATCACCTCCTTATTTTCCGTGTGCCTTAGCATAGTTTCCAGGAGGGTTTGCTCCATGATCTTGTCAGGCACAGAGGTGCCCGTAAACAGCATATATACCTAGAGTAAACCACCATCTTGAATGACACAGAGAATGGGCTTCATGTGCTGAGCAGGTACATAAGAGAAGAGCCAGTCTCATAACATACCAAATTCAGAGGAAAAACCCAGGAGGGGTCAGACCCTGCATTCTGTCTGGAAGTTCTTGGGATTTCTTGCAGAAATGCTAGAAATCCTTGAAGCAAACAAATACAGTATAATTTTTTCTCATCCTGTTCTCTAGTAGTCAGAGACATGCTCTAGGCAGAAATCAAAGGCTCCTATCCCTTGCCAGGGTTATTGGTGTGAACATCGATATTGTTGGAATTCAAGCATGTTCTCAGCCTTTTCTGGAAGATCTCTAAACTCCTGGCCTTGATGTGGGGTAGAGAGCTGCTCTTCAGCCATGGGTAGTACAGGAAATTGTTTCTTTTTATCATGTTTAACTCACCCCCTCTTAACTGCTTTATTGGCTGACCTTTTATTTATTTATTTGTTTTGCATTGTTTAATGAGTTAATAGAAGTTTTGTGGCAATGGTATTTTTATATGTAATCATGAGGTCTCCTCTTCCATAACCCCTTCCTTCCATAAGAAATCTTTGGATTATGCTAAGGCAAGGTTTGGTCTCTGAGAGGTGTTTCAGAACTGAAAAACAGAAAAGCAGAATCTCCATGACCAGATTTTAGTTCAGATATATTTATTCTTCTGGATGTCCACATATCTGTGTCTATTAATCTCAACAATGTCATAAAGACATTCTTCTATTGAATCATTTCTAGAACTGAGAAAATGCAGCCAAGCAGAGCCTGAAGCATTTCACTTTGTCAGGTGTTGGTGGAGGAAACAAGTCAGTTGCTGGTGAAAACATTTTGTTTTAGAAGAAACCTATTCAGAGTGTTTATCCAGAACAGAAAGCAGAAGAAAAAGAATATTATGTATGCTGTCAGATCGACAGCGTATTCAGCTCCCTGTACTTTGAATGTCAGATAATAGCCATAAATTTGTGTGGAAGAGGGATGGGTGAGCTTTGTGTCTAATATATGCTCCACGGATAAGTGACTGGAAAAGAGACTATGGATCTTCTCTTGAGTGTGCCTGTCATTATGATGAATTTCCTCAGTTACAGAAATAAGGAGAATCACGTGGATCAGCTGCTGTGATGCTCCTTTGCCAGCCAAGAGAGTTTTCCCAGTGCTGTTATTAGGTGGTTTTATATTTTCTGTTATGTTGGAAATCTGCTCCATGAAAGCAAATCAGTGTCACAAAAAGATAATATGTAATAGTGTGGTGTACTGAAAATCCTGTTACCAGGTGGGAAAATTAGTAAATATGTATTATTTTTGAAGTAAATTGAAACTTTCATGAATGAGGAACAGCCAAGAGCATCTAACATCCTAGAACAATAAATATGGCAGGGATTTCCAGAGTTACCATTAACTTTGTATCCCATCATCTGAGAATAAAAAGTTCATGATTGCTTTCAGGTAGTCATGAAAATTTTAGATTATTTTCTGACTTTTGAGACAGTCACTTGTCTGACAACAGAGCTCTGTGTTCAAAGTGACTATTAATTTCTGTAGGATAACCATTGTTAACACTTAGGATGAGAATCCATAATGAATTTAATTCCTATGTAAAGACCACCATTTGATCTGTCTACAAGCATATCCATGAGATGGAGCTGTCACAAATAGGGCTGTGGAAAAATTTTAATGAATGCTTCACCCACTGGATGGCTTTCAGCTTCATAGTAGAAGCAACCCTTTCAAGATGTAACCAGAGAAATGAATTCTGTTGTGACAAGATGTATTGTAGAGGCATGTAGATGTGTGTATTGGGTTTATGTGGCAAGGGTTTGGTAGCAGGGGGGTTGTAGGGGTGGCCTCTGTGAGAAGAGTCCAGAAGCTGCCCCATCTTAGAGAAGAGACAGATACAGCCAGCTCCAAAACGGACCCGCCACTGGCCAAAGCTGAGCTAATGTGCAGTGCTGATTGCACCTTTGTGAGAGCAGATTTAAGAAAGGGAAAAAAACTGCTGTGTAACAGCAGCTGGGAGAGAGGAGTGAGAAACAGCCCTGCAGACACCAAAGTCAGTGAAGAAGGAGGGCAGGAGGTACTCCAGGCATCGGAGCAGAAGTTCCCCTGGGGCCCGTGGAAGGCCCATGTTGGAGCAGGCCGTCCCCCTGCAGCCCATGGTGTACCATGGTGGAGCAAATCTCCATGCTGCAGCCCATGGAGGAGCCCACAGTGGAGCAGGTGGATCTGGGAGGCTCCAGTCCATGGAGAGCCCTTGCGGTAGCATTTCCGGGCTGGAGTTGCAGCCCATGGAGAGGAACCCACGCTGGAGCAGGTGATTTGGCAGGAGCTGCTGCCCATGCAGGACCCATACTGGAGCAGTCCACTCCTGAAGGATGGAACCCATGATACAGACCCATATTGGAGCAGTTCTTGAAAGCTGCAGGCTGTGGGAAGCCCACAGAGGCTCAGTTTGGAAAGGACAGCATCCCGTGGGAGGGACCGCATGCTGGAGTAGGGCAAGAGAGTGAAGATGAAGGTGTGGCAGAAACAAAGTGTTATGGGCTGACCACAACCTCCATTCTCTGTTCCCCTGAGCCACTTGTGGGGAGGAGGTAGAAGAGAGTGGATGGGGGAGGAAGGTGTTTTTAGTTTGCTTTTAGTTTCTCACTGTTCTAATCTGTTAGTGTTAGGCAATAAATTATATTAATTTCCTTATGTTTTGTCTGTGACGGTAATGGGTGAGTGATCTCCCTGTCCTTATCTCAACCCTTGAGCCCTTTCCATTGTATTTTCTCCCCCTCTTCCTTTGAGGAGAGGATGTGAGAGAGTGGTTGTGGGGGAGTTCAGCTGCCCAGCAGGGCAAAACTACCACCATGTGAAGAGGAAAGAAGCAGGACCCAGAAATGGAAGGAACAAAGGAACTAGAAGTGGAATAAAGTTGTGGGTGTGGAGAAGCTGCTCAGAGCCCACAGCACGGCCAGCTTCAATGCTTTTAGGGGTTTGGAAAGGGGAAGATGTTAGATTTAAGTGATGCTAAAGAGCAATCGGAATTTAACAGAATCCTGAGTATGGGTGGGAGGAGATGGAAAGTATAGAGAGAAGTTGGCATTTCAGATCTTGAGATTTTATGATTGAGTGAGCAAGCAATAAATTCTTATATGAAAGAGAAAAAGGGAGAGAGATTTTTGAAAAAATGTGTGTGTGTGCATGTGCGCGTGTGCATGCGTGAATATGTTAAAAAGTGACTGGATAATGATCTCCAGCATTAGTCAGGAAAGAACCTTGCTTACACCTGAAGCTGTCAGTGTGCAGGACAGTGTAGAAAACAGTGCAGTAACCAAACTGAACATGGTTTGACATTTTAAAATTTACTACTTTATGTCCTGACTACTTGAAGTTCCTGTGGCATGTACTCTATTGCTTTCACTTAAAAGATTTTTGTGATGATTTGTTAGTAGTGCTCAGATATTAAAAATGTTAATAGTAACCAAGTACTTCAGCTTAGTCAGTGAGCTAATCATGACCTAGAGAAAAAGGTGTTAAAAAGTTTTCTGATGACAAGTGTTCACTTAAAAGAAGTGTGGAAAGCCCATATGCAACTACCAACTCAGATCACATTTTGACAGGATGGGTAAACACTGTGGCTACTCACCATGGACTGTAAGGTTCATCACTGTGACATTATTACATGAATGTATCTGTGGAGCAGGCTATCACTCAAAGTGCAGGCATGTTTTAGAAGATGAAGTTTTCTCCTTTTCATTATAAATAAATGATTTTAGCAGTCCCTTGATTTTAATATCAATGAAACACCTGGAGGAAACACCCCAGGTTATTTAACCTGCAGAAAGATATAGGCTTGAGACAGTTACCTGCTAAGAGAACAGTTTTGATAGCAATGTGATATTGTTAATTTTGCTTGGACTAAACTTTGGTTTATGTTTTACATTTGAGGAAATCTAAAATGGAGACAGGAGTTCTGGGGCTACCAGGAAGGTCATTCTAGATAACTGCAAAAATTTCAGCCCTTTGGTGCAATGATATAAAGGACTTTTTTAAATATGTGAATAGAAAAAGGAGGACCAGAGGAAACATAGGTCCGCTACTTGATGGGGATGGTCACTTCACAGACAAAGACATAAGCAAAGCAGAGACGTTTAATGCCTTCTTTGCCTCTGTCTTTAACACCAATGATGGGCTTCAGGACTCCGGGTGCCCTGAGCTGGAGGACCATGACGGTGGGAATGATAAACTCCCAATTGACCCCAAACGTGTGCAGGATTTGCTGCTCCACCTGGATCCATACAAGTCCACGGGTCCGGATGGGATTCATCCCAAATAGCTCAGAGAGCTGGCTGACGTCATCGCGGGACCTCTCTCAGTTATTTTTCAACAGTCCTGGGAATCTGGAGAGGTCCCGTTTGACTGGAAGCTGGGAAATGTTGTGACAATTTTCAAGAAGGGCAAGAAAGAAGACCCTGGCAACTACAGGCCTGTCAGTCTCACATCAGTGCCTGGTAAAATTATGGAGAAGATTATCCTTGAAGTTATTGAAGCGCACCTGGGGCACAATGCAGTCATTGGTCCCAGACAACATGGGTTCACGAGGGGTAGGTCCTGTTTAACAGATTTGATTTCCTTTTATGATAAGATCAGCCATCTAGTAGATCAAGGGAAACCAGCTGATGTAATCTTTTTGGATTTCAGTAACGCTTTTGACAGTTTCCTATAGGATCCTACAGGACAAAATGTCCAGCATATAGCTGGACAAAAACATCATACAATGGGTGAACAATTGGCTGAAGGGTAGGGCTCAAAGGGTTATGGTAAATGGGGCTGCATCGGGCTGGCAGCCAGTCACCAGTGGGGTCCCCCAGGGCTCCATTTTAGGGCCAGTTCTCTTCAATGTTTTTATAAACGATTTGGATGTAGGACTAGAAGGTGTTTTGAGCAAATTTGCTGATGATACTGGACTGGGAGGAGCTGTTGACTCTGTTGGGGGTGGAGGGGCTTTGCGGAGGCATCTGGCCAGACTGGGGAGCTGAGCGGTCACCAACCACATGGAGTTTGGCAGGAGCAGGTGCCGGGTCCTGCACCTGGAGGGGGGCAGCCCTGGCTGTGTGCGCGGGCTGGGCAACGAGACTCTGGGGAGCGGCCCTGCAGAGAGGGAACTGGGGGTTTTGTTTGATAGCAGGTTGGATATGAGCCAGCAGTGTGCCCTGGCAGCCATGGGGGGCTGGCCGTGTCCTGGGGTGCATCAGGCACGGCATTGCTAGTCGGTCGAGGGAAGTGATGGTCCTGCTCTGCTCTGCGCTGGTGCAGCCTCACCTCGAGTACTGTGTGCAGTTCTGGGCACCACAGTACAAAAAGGATGTGAAACTATCGGTGAGTGTCCAGAGAAGGGCTACAAAGATGGTGAAGGGCCTAGAGGGGAAGACATATGAGGAGCGGCTGAGGTCACTTGGTTTGTGCAGCCTGGAAAAGAGGAGGCTGAGGGGAGACCTCGTTGCGGTCTGCAGCTTCCTTGCGGGGAGGGGGGTGAGGGGGCAGGTGCCGACCTATTCTCTTTAGTGACCAGTGATAGGACCCAAGGGAATGGTGTCAAGCTGCGACAGAGGAGGCTCAGGCTGGATATCAGGAGAGGTTCTTCACTGAGAGGGTTGTCGCGCCGTGGAACAGGCTCCCCAGGGACGTAGTCACAGCACCAAACCTAAGAAGCACTTGGACTGTGCTCTTAGTCATATGGTCTGAATTTTTGGGCAGACCTGTGTAGTGCCAGGAGCTGGACTCGATGATCCTTATGGGTCCCTTCCAACTCAGGATATTCTATGATTCTGTGATTCTATGATTCTATATTGCTGCTTTTCAAACATATCCCTACAAGAGAAAACAAAAGTTTTTAGACAGTCATTTTCCATAACTAGTAGGTGCAAGTATTACATCTTTTTATCTATTTACTGAGATATAAAATATCTAAGACATTTAACTAATTTGAAACAGGTTTCAAGTAATTTTTATTTTACAAAGTTCTCCTCTTTATGGCCAGGTATGCTCTCTGTAAAACAGGAAATTATTTAAAGTTTATCTGTCAATAAAATCCCAACTGTGTGTTTATGATGTCTCATTCAATTCATGTGATGGTTGCCCACTGTGTTAAATAAACAATCTGCACCTGTCAGTTGTTACAACTGTTACTGGAAAACTTAGTAATGAGTAACATAAAAGTGTGCATTTGATGGAAATGTAATTCTATTGTTCAATAAGGTATAATTTAGTAAAATGATGGATTCCAGTCATCCTTTGAAGCTTTACATTTAACAGTATCCTGGGAGATGAATGTCTAAAGCTTTAAAATGCAGGTTATAAATAATATTGTAGCTGCTACTTTATAATTCATGCAGTTGTTCTGAGCTATGGTAGCAGTTCAGATAAAATTTCCAAACAAAAAGTTGAATGATATTTAACTAAAAAGAAAAAAAAAAAAGAAAAGAAAAGAAAAGAAAAGAAAAGAAAAGAAAATACATGTTACTCTTTTGTAAATTGTTGATTTATTCCAAACAAATTATATGTGCTTTCTCAATATCTGTTTGGTTTCTTTTCCTCATAAATTAAGGAAATATCTTCTCAGCTATTCTGCAAAGCCTTTGAGCCACTCCAGCCAAGCAAATGTGACTCCTGGCAGAAAGAGCTAGCAGCAAGGATGGATTTCCACGGTTCACTAGTTTGTTCATGGAATCACATCAGAGCAAAGGTTCTATGATATTAATTAGCTTTTTAAACAGTGCTTGTACCTCTGTGCTCAGTGAGCTTGCCAAGACACCTGAAAGCTGATCTGTTAGTTTGTGTGGTTTGGGTTGAGGCAACAAGATTTTAGCGCAGAAATACTAAAAGTTGTAAGTGTCATTGCCCGAGAATATGGGCTCTTGTCAAACTAGAGCTTTTTGTAAGGTTGGTTAGGAGGGTGTTTCTAGCTGCTTATAAGCCTCAGTCATCCTAAATACTCTGAGACCTTTACAAGAGTGCTAGCTCAGCAGATTTGTCTGGTTGGTCTAAACCGTAGCCACAGTCTTTGTACTGCACTGCTTTGATTTTTCCATCAAGGAAAGCTAGAAAAGCAGGGTAAAGAAAGCAGGTTTATTTCCCTTTGCTAAAACTGGTGATTTTGCCTTTTCCTGAAGATTTGGAACTCAAATTGCCGTGAGGAGAGGGACTATAATATGATAATAATGTTTGTAAAGTGCAAAAGCTATGATGAGGACACACAAGAATGAGGAAAGTAAGATATGAAAATAACTGGGAAGACTAAATGAGAGGAGTTAAAGTAAACAGAGGTAAATGCAAGTAAAGTTAAACAAAGTCTCAGTAAAACTGACATCACAACATGGCAGAACAAGTAATGGAACACAGACATAGAGATGTCTGAAATGTAAGTTAGGAGAGAGGATATTAGGAGGAATTGAATTATTCCTTAATGGATGTCAGTCTTAGGTTAGGAGGAAATTATCTATTCATGCAATCCCCTCTGACTTTCACCTCATTTTCTTTAGATGTAGCCTGTTTGCTTATTGAGGTAGATTGGCTTCATTCCAAGACTTGTTTGCATGCCATAAAAGTAGTGGCAAGAGAGCTTTCTTTCAATGCTAATTATGCTCTTTTAAAAGACTTGCACTACATATACGGGTTATAGCCAGGTTAATGATTCATATCACACAGGTGACTAAAAAGAGGAATAAAGCCAAGCAGTTGTTGAGAATGTGGTGAGATTTCAGACATGATTAATTTAAATTCTTCCCAGGCAAAATGTTTGACCTCATAATTTCCTCAGCTGAGCCAGTGTGAAGCCAGCAGTATCTCCAGGAGAGTGTTTGCACCTTCATTTTACTGAAAATATTAATAAGTTACATTTCTGCTTGGCTAACATTTTCACAGCTGAATCCTTACTCAAGCAGGTATGAATATAAAAAATTCAAAAATTTTAAAAGACAACCAATTCCCTAGTAACAATAAACAAAGGAAGTCAGAAGTTAAAGACTAATGAAATACCAATAGTATATAGCAATATATACTGTTAACCTGCTGTATCCGACATCTTAAAGTAATGCTGGTCTGCCAGAACTACTGGACGCGGTTTATCTGCTCTTTCTTGCAAAAGCACTTCCTGCAACAGCAGGTCTTAATGCAAGAGTGGAGCAGCTCTGGTAGTGGTACAGAGAACATTTCTTATCACCTCTCCACAGAAGCTGTGGGCTTTATTGAGACATTGTAGACATGCAGAAGACCATTCAAAGAAGACTTGTAATTCTCAGTCAAGGGAAAAAAAGGATCAATTCTGCAGAACGAGGAAAAGTCTTCTGGTTGAAGTGGAGCTGTCCAACTATTAACAGGATCTGAGTCAACGTAGCTCAACTAATCAGCAATCTATTTATTACACTGAAGAACTTGTGCCCAAAATTGGTACGTAATATGTGTTTCTTTAGCAGCTTCTAGATGAATGAATATAACAATATAACTTGATATTTAGGGTAGATTTAGTACCAAGCATGGTGTAGCAGAATATTTTTTCTGTTTAGTCTTACCAAGAGAGAGGCAGATGCCATTAATATCACAAAGAAACATGACAGGAACAAGATTTTCTTAACTTTACCATGTGTTAGACTAGATGAGAACCCAAAAGCTGAAGCTTTACTTAAAAAAAAAAAAAAAACTATATGTTACTTAATGTCAGTGGATCCAGATTGTTTTCATGCCTTACGTCTCATTTTCTTAAGATAAAATTTTACTTTATGAGGAAGCTCTTCCTAAGGATGTTTTAGTTAGAGCAAGGTATTCAGACAATCAAACAATAGGACTAACAGTGGGGGAAGGAACAATAAAAGGTTTATATTTGGCAAGGGCAGCAGGGGAAAACCTCTTAAACATGTTCAAACACATCAGTAATAGAGTCAGTACAGCAAACTGAAGGTGAGTTATATGCTTTTCTTTTGAAATTACCAAAATATAGCAAAAAGAATGCCTAAAACTTTTCAGGATTTAGTAATAACTCCATACTTTTTGTAGTACCACCTTCTCTCAGCATTCAAAAGCATGGTGAGTTAAACTGATGTATGCTTGAGCTGATGAGATCACTATCTTCTGCAAAAAAGTACCCATCTTCCAAGTGAAAAACAAATGAGTAAACAGAGAATATGATCAACTCTTCCATGACTGAACAAAAACAAACAAACAAACAAACTAACTAACTAACAAAAACAGTAGGAAGCTCTTGGATCCAAGCCACAAACTCTATTTTGCTTGGACTCCTAAGTCCTCCTGACTGCTAGCCTCTCTTCTGTAAAAAGTGAAAAGGCATTATCCAAGGATATTTGCTCACAGCCATCTCACATGCAAAATCTCCCCCACATCTAAGAAGTCTTAATGCATGGTTAAGGCAGTAGAATGAGCTTCTTCAGTCTCTAACAATACAATGTATTTTCAAATTCATTTGATGCCTGTGCTGCTTCACTGACTCCATCTGTATTTTGTCAGCATGAAGGTCAATGACGAGAAGTTTGAAGTCCTGCACCTGGGGAAGAACAACCCCAGGCACCAGTATGTGCTGGGTGTCACCCAGCATCTTTACAGAAAAGGCCCTGGGGGTCCCACTGGACATCAAGTTGACCATGAGCCAGCAGTGTGCCCTTGCTGCAAAGAAGACCAACAGTATCCTGAGGTGCATTAGGCAGAGTATTGTCAGCAGGTTGAGGGAGAGGATCCTTCCCCTCTATGCAGTAGTGGTGAGGCCACACCTGGAGTAGTGTGTCCAGTTCTGGGCTCCCCAGTACAAGAGACATGGAGATGATTAAGGGACTGGAGCATCTCTCCTATGAGGATAGACACATCTCACTCCCATAAGAGGGCCATGGAGCTACTGGAGACAGTCCAACCGAAGTGATGAAGGGAGTGGAGCACCTTTCCTTATGAGGAAAGGCTGAAAGAGTTAGGACTCTTCAGGAAAGAGAAGAGACAGCTCAGGGTGATCTTATCTATGTACCTGTATCTGTATACCTGAAGAAGGAGTGCAAAGAGGATGGAATCAGGCTCTTTTTAGTGGTGGCCAGTAGCAGAACAAGAGGCAATGAGCACAAACTGGAACACAAGAGGTTTTGTCTGAACATCAGGGAACCCTTCTTTACTGTGCGGGTGACTGAGCACCAGCACAGGTTGCCTTGGAGTCTCCCAGAAATAATTTCTCTAAGAGTTTAATACCGGCAAGGTTGTTTATTGCCTTCATCAGTACTTCCATCTTGCTGAGCCAGTGTGAAGATGAAAATGTCTGTGAGATTTGTTTTCAGTTCCTGTAGGTAGCTGGATTGACATGAGAAGAAAAACCCACGTAAGATCACCCTCTGGGCAGAAAGCAAGGCAGCACAAATGCACTTGCTCATAATCCCTATTTCTTTCCTGCTGATACCAAGGAGCAGACTCTCCTTGGCAGAGTCAAAGCTGAGGCCTCTGAGCATACTTCATCAGCATGATGGACTGATAACAGGCTTGAAGACTCCATGAAATTAACAGTTCAGCATTCCCAGATTATGATAGGGGATGAAGCATCTGTACAGTCTCTTGCTCAGCACCTTTCAGTCAATCACCTAAATCAAGGCTCAAGTAATGGCTGTGAGACATCACTCCCTCTTGCCAGTTCAGTATTTCTGAGGTTTCTGGTACAGCCTGAGGTGGCAAAATGACAGAAATGCTTTGGATGCTCTTTACAGACCCATTCAGCACAACAGGAATTTTCTTACCTAAGCAAAAGGAAGAGTGGATCTTCATTACTGCAGAAGCTTCACCAAGCTGCATGGACAAAGCATGGCCAAGGAGTAGCTGCTATGAGAAAGCATGTTGTAGCTTCATGCACTCAAGGAATTTCAGAAATGCTGTGATCTATTGGAGGTGGGCAGGAAAGAGGAAGATTGTTCCTTCTGAAATGCCTCTAGTAACTAGAAATGTAGGCTGGAAGGAGTCATCCTGACAGACAGTTTGATGGCTCTTATGTCACTTTTACTTCAGCTTCAAGTCTGGAAGCAACTGGACATCTCTGATATTTCTATGATCTTGGCTGCTAACAGGATTGTTCATTCAAATGGCAATAGCATGTCAGAGCTTTGAAATGGCTCAGTGATGCTCAGCAGCTGAGGCTGAGAAGCAAAATTGCCATTATTACTTCTATAAGGAACAGAAAGATTTTAATGACAGTTTTGTCACCCTTTAGCAATGCTGTTTATAAGCAGCTTAGAACAAAATTCCAATTTCAATGATATTCAGCCTCTCCTGACCTGATTCACAGGGTTACAAACTTTCTAGAAGGCCAGTGGTACACAACTGGCATGAACCAGACCCAACAGATGCCTGTATTAAAGTGTCACCAGCTTGGATGAAGCACATGAGAAACTCAAATCTAAAATGACTGAAATCTTAGAAGTTATCAGTTACTACACCTCTGGCTGATTTAAAATGTAGTTCTTTAATCAGAGCAGTGAATGTTTTTCTTTGGGATTTTATTTATATATATATATTTTTTAGGTTGTTAGTTCCCGGTATCCAGAAAACAAAAACAAAAATAACAACAACAAGAAAAATACACCAGGCACACAAATTATAGCTATGTCTATGCTTCAGTGGTGAGGTGAAATGTGTACCAAATACTATGAGGCACATTTGATTACAATTATATAAAATTACACCTGGGAACTTTAATGGCAATTTCCTGAAAATTTGGCACAGTGATGGGTGTAAATCAGACTAAGACCTTCTCTTGTCTTTCCCCTGAAAACATATATTTGAAAAGTATGCATAATTCTACACACACCGATGTTATTAACTATGTGCAATGTTAATCAATTGCTGTTAACTGACAGTGCAGCATGCCACATCCAGCACAGTGTACTGTCTGTGCAGAAGCACCAGGTTGGTAATAGCCCAAATAAGCAGATCCTTTGCACAGAAAGAGCTTTCTACTGTCCTTTACAATGATTGTCTGGAGACAGTGTAGAGACAGTGATGTCTCCTAATGAAGTCCTAGCTTACTCAGTTTCTCTCTCCTAGGTCCCCACATAGCATATTTCTTTGCATTTGAGGAATGCAGAGAGAAAATTGGCCTTTGTCAGGAAGCCGATAAACAATTTAATTTGAATGAACCCCAAGCAACCTTGTGACTCTGACTTCTGCTTCAGCTCAGAGCCGTCTGGCTGAGGTCTTGTGTTTGGCACTCCGGGATGAGAGTCCAGGCTCTCCAGGTAATTCCAAGCTGTGGTCGACAGGATGACACTGGGGAGAGAACTTTGAGTGACCCACAACTGATTCAGTTTACTGAGAGAAGCAGTGAGCTCATACCTCACTCCTGAGTGCCAGAGGCTTTAAAAGCTAAATTACATGTTCAAATAATAAGTATTGTTTATAATTAAACTGCCTTGTGCTGTTACTCACTCAGAAAACAAGAAAAAAATTACACACACAAAACTTGGAAGATCCTTACCATGCACAAAATATTGATAGAACATGATGCCAGTAAGCTGGTAAGACTGTGCATGGTATTTGAGTTTAGTATTAAATCCAGATTCAGCCCTCCAGCCAGTTCTTTACCCAGAGAAGAGTATACCTGTCCAGGCCACGGGCAGCCAGTTTCCCCAGGAGGATACTATGGAAGACCATGTCAAAGGCTTTGCTGAAGTCTAAGTAGACTACATCAACAGCCCTTCCCTCATCTACCAGTCTGGTCACACGATCATAGCAGGAGATGAGGTTGGACAAGCACGACCGGCCTTTCGTGAACCCGTGCTGGCTGGGCCTGATCCCCTGGATGCCACGCAAGTGCCGTGTGATCTCACCCAAGATGATTTGCTCCATAACTTTCCCTGGAACCGAAGTCAGGCTGACAGGCCTGTAGTTCCCCGCGTCCTCCTTACGGCCCTTCTTGTAGATGGGAGTCACATTGGCAAGCCTCCAATCCTCTGGGACGTCACCAGATAACCAGAAACGCTGATAGATGGTGGAAAACGGCTTGGCAATTACCTCCGCCAGCTCCTTCAGCACCCTAGGGTGGAGCTTGTGCGGTCCCATGGACTTGTGACATTCCAGATGGAGGAGCAGGTCTCTTCCTGGATCACAGGGGGGGATTCTCTACCTGAATCACAGGGGACATCCAGGTCAGGGAGTAAAGTACCCTAAGGATAACTGATCTGACTATTAAAGACAGATGTAAAGAAGGCATTGAGAACCTCAGCCTTATCCTCAGTGATCACATTTCCTGATGCATCAAGTAGAGGATGGAAATTTTCCTTGGTTCTTCTCTTGCTGTTAATATATTTGTAAAAGGATTTCTTGTTCTCTTTTACTGCAGTGGCCAATCTGAGTTCAATCTGGGCTTTTGCCTTTCTAACTTCCTCTCTGCATGTCTTGGCAACTTCCTTGTAGTCACCCCAAGTAGCCTGTCCTTTCTTCCAGCAGAAGTAGACTGTCTTTTTCTCCCGGAGCCTCAACAAAAGTTCCCGGTTCATCCATGCCAGTCTTCTTCCCCTCCGGCTCACCTTACGGGACAGCCTGTGTTTTCCTAGCCTTCTCCTTGTCCTTCACCTCCCCAGAAGGGATAGAACAAAACACTCCCGCTCCTTGAACTATTTGCCCTAAACACCTGAAATCTCTCTTCATAGTTCGCAGGCTTCTCCGAGTGATTTCATCACTGCCCGCTTGAACTATGAGTAATGGGTAGTAATCAGTGGGGTGAACCAGATCTCGGAGTCTTCTAATTATGTCCCTGACCCAGGCCCCAGGTAGGCAGCATAATTCCCTATGGCACGGGTCTGGTCTGCAAATGGGGCCCTCCGTTTCTCTGAGAAGGGAGTCGCCTACCACAACTACCCTTCTTTCTTTCCTGGCAGAGGCAGTCTGAATACGTGGAGTCGACTGCCTCTTCCTTGGTAACCTCTTTGGGGGACCTTCCTGCTCCCCCCCACTTACCTCCCCTTCAATGTCCAATGCTACAAACCTATTGCTTAGGGGGACCTGGGGACATGAGGGAAACAGAGGGGTGGTTCGCCCACGATGCCGAGCAGGGACCCTCACCCAACCCTCCCCATCCCTCAGGTCCCCCTCCTCTGCCCAGCAGGGGCAGGGCAGGGGGTCCACCACCAATTGTGGGGTATCTACCTGGCGCCTTTCCCTCTGGCACGCCAGGGAGCTACTCCACCAGTCTATCTCCCGCTCACAGTCCCTGATGGCCTTCAGTCTCTCAATCTGCTCTTTCAGCTCTGCCACCATGCTAACCAGATCTTCCGCCTGCTCACACCTCACACAGGTGGAATACCTGCCTCCCTCCCCAGGCAGCAGCAGGCTCTGGCACTCCCTGCAGCCAGAGACCTGTATAGCCACTGTTCTGGATGGGTCCTCCGTTTGGGTCGCCACAGTCTTTCTGGGGCAAGCTCTCTGCCTGGTGGAGACCATGGTAAAAACCTGCGGTCACAGATACAGTCAGATGCATGACTTTAGCTCTGGGCTGAATTCCAGCTCATTAGCTCTCTCTCCTGAAGACTAAATTTCTGCCCAGGCTACAGGCACAGTGTCCCCATAGACATCAGTGAGAGCCACACAAGCATAAACAAGGGCAACAGATAGACCCACTGCTTTAATACCACCTATGGTGCTTGCTACCCATAACATTGCAAATAATATGTTCATGTTAGAAGAAAAAGAGCAAATGGAATAAAGGCAATTTAGCAGCTAAAACACCAATGTTCCTAATCCTATCTCTGTGGCACCTGCTGTCAAGAGCAGTTACAGGAGCTGGAGCTGGGATTTAAAGTTGTACAAAACATTTAAAGGAATTAAGCCATTTATGTACCAAAATTCATATTACTAAAATATCCCTAGGGATGTTTCAAAGGCATGGATAATTGCAATTAATGCAAAAAAAAAAATTTGGCTTTTTTTTTTCCTTTATAAACACCCCTGTTGACTGAAGGATGCTGGGATTTGGAGGACAGACTACAAAATCCTGGACTGGATTTTTCAAGGGTACTTAGCCCCCAAAACATGCATATCATTAATCAAAGTATATTTTTTGAAATGGCTAAGTAAACTAGGAATGAGCCTGCTATTGGCTTTCACTAGCAACCATGTTTTGGCATTGATTTGTAAGAAGAAACGAAAAGCAAGAGCCATACATAAAAGAGAAGGCAAATGTAAGAGAGATGGCTATATAAAGTGAGAAGGGAAATTCTTGACTTCACATCTCTGACTGGTGTCAATCCATACTTGGAATAATCTGCTTCCGTGGACTATAGATCGTAATTCGATCTTGCATGGCAGATCTGGGGCTTTGGGAAGCAGAGGACACATAAGGCTGATTGTGGATAAATTAGATAATTTTGCTTGCTGTGGGAAATGTGGCAGGCTGATTTTTTTTTTTTACTTTTGCCTTCACACAGTGGTTTGCCATCATACAGCAAAAACGTAATGAGACACCGGGCAAAACTGGTATTCCTGAGTAAGAGGTGATCTTACCTCAGAAGTAAGATCTAATCTGAACCTCACAACTAAAATATCTAAGTGATCCACATTTTTTAATACTTTTATCCTCGCAATGAACCTTTGAGACCGGATACCATCCCCTGTCTTACAGAACTATGCTACAGCAAAATTAAGATACCTCTCATTTACTAGACTGGAGTGTGACGTGGACTTATATTATTATATTGTCCTAACAACTTTGTGGACTGAGTATAACCCCTCTAATTAAAGCTTTTGAACCTCCTTCTGCGCAGAATTACTTAGGCATCCCGGAAAGCTACAATTCCTTGGACAACCATATCCCCATGGAGACAGAAAGAAATTGTTTTTTACACCTCTGAACCATCACAGCTCCCCTATGCTTATATAAAGCAATGTTTTGGATTTACAGACCAGGAACACTATGCATTTTTCTCACAAATGGCAACATCATTGGAAAGGGAAAAATCTGCCTTTATAATATTGACATGTTCTTTCTGTGAGAACCAAGACCATCAAATACAATTCCAGCAGCAGTATTAGAATAGAGGATAGCTTCTAATTTATCATTGCGGGAGAAAATTCTCAACTGTATTTTCACAGCCAGCTCACCATAAATCTTCGTGTTCATCCCCCTGCAAAGTAACTAGAACAGAAGCTGTCACACACAGATTTTCTATTTTACAGTGACATCTGCAGTGTTAAGGGGAAAATGCCACTAGGAAGAGCAGTGCTGCTCAGTTGTTTGGTGCTAGGACTCATGCTGCTGATTAACTCTGAGGGCAGGCTGTGAAGCAGCACACACATGGTCAGCCTTGAAAGATGTTTTCCAAAGAGCAGTGGTCCACCACAAGTCATACAGCTCAGTTATAAGTTTGACTAAGAGCAAGCACTGTTTGCTCAGTACTACTAAGCAAGCCAGAATTTCTCCTCTCTGCTTCCCTCAGTAAGGTGAAATCACATCTTGTTTTGAAGCAGTGGTAGCTTCCAAGGCTTCCTTGGATTTCACCCTTCAGATCTTTAATTATGAATATATGCAATTCCTGTGCCTTTAAACAAGATAGTGTGTCAAACAAAGTTGGTGAAAATAAGCAGCTATTAAAAACCTAATGTACAGTCCCTTCTGTGTGGGGGGAATTTAAATTCAGGGACTGACTTTGTTGTCTACATCCCATGCATGAATTATCGAGAGCTCCACATACTTCTATCTTTATATCTCTGGTGACATTTCTGAAAGTTTTCAAATTTTAAAATATGACAATTCTGTCTTCTTTCCATTTTGGTTGTTTTTGTTTTGTTTTTTTTTTTCCTAACCAAAATAAATCCTGACCTCTAACACACATGTGCTGGCAGCCCTTATGATAAAGAAAAACTGCAAGGAGAGGTTTATTGCTAAGTTGATGACAAAATCTCCTTCTATACAGACAAGTATGGTTCAGAATAAGTTTTTGTATTGTCCCCCAGCTATAACTGTGCTATTCAGGTTGCAACTGCTGAGGTGCTGTGGGTGTGTAATATCATAAGATAAGCTCCTCTCAAAAAAAGTGAATGTTTCTTAAAAGAGGATCTGTGAACAAAACCTCTTGCATGTTCGAAGGAGTGGGGCTTTGAATATAGCTTCCAGAAGGAGCTGATAGCTATGTTTCGTGCTTGTTACAATTCATTCCTAAAGACTCAAGGTCTGTCTTCTACTTTCCGTGCTTAGATACATGTCATAATGAGTTTTTCATGTACAGAAGTAGAATTTTACAGAAGTTTATGTTGAAACAGGAATGACAATCAATTTTTTGCCTTGTATTCCTCTTGGAAGTGGAATAATGAGAAAAGATGTTAAAAGAAAAGAACTAGAATCAAAGAAACCCAAGATCAAATCTTACATAGCTATAATACACTAAAAAATATGTATATATTTCAGGTGAAGCACTCTGCAATCTGTGGGCAGCAGAAGTTCTGCCCTCACCTCTGTGGCTGCACCAGAGCCTTGGGAAAGCCAGAGATTTGTGTGTGGACATAGATATTTCCAGGCACACCAGCAAACTCTTTAACTGATTATTTTATTTAAATTATTTTAAGACTCTTTGCTTTCCTCCTTTTTCTTGTCTGATCACCTGTAACTGAAGGAGCATTTTCTTTTTACACTGCCCATGCTGCTACTTTAAGTTCTTAAACCACCTCTTTTGAAAGTCCTGCTTGGTGCATTGATCCAGCCCTCTGCGTGCAGACATGCTCATGACAGGACAGCCTCACTCTTCCTAGCTGTCTGCAAAGGATCTACATGTCATACTAATTTATCATCTGCCAAACAGGCTAATTATGTGAATGCAAAGGGAACACATGTAAGAAAACAACTACAAGGTGACAATGTTAAAAGATATATACTCTTTATGGTAGAAGTTGGATTGCTTCAACTGAAAACTTGTGTTAGGGAAGCCAAGTCTGTTCTTTTCATCTGGAGCAAATTCTGTCCCATTTCTCTTTTGTCATTCCTCTACACATTGTTAGTGCTCAGCTACAGTCTGTAGAGGGAAGGGGGTTTGGAGCAGTAACTGAGCAATGACTGGGAGTCTGTGTATATGAATTATATTCTAGCCATGTTATTTGACTTAAACAACAGACATGCATAAGAGGAAATATGGGTATCCCTTCAATAGAGGGCCACAAAGCAGTGCATGAAGACAAGTCAAATAGAGATATAAAAATCCTAAAGTTCTCTGGAGAGATCAGGACATAAAAACAGATGTTCCAGGCCAGAAAATGCAATTTACCTTATGAAGTTGCCCAAATTTCTCTAGAGGGATGGTCTTGTTCTGTGATTCTTCATGTTGTTGCTGTTATTCCTTCCTATGATTTTCTTTCATGAGACAAGTCACAAATCAGGAAAGACTCTTTCATATCAGCCAAAGGAAGTTTGACCAATAGGATAGGGTGATGGATGAGGATTTGGGAAGCTTGTCACTGTTCCTAGCTTTAGTGGTAATCCATCTCATTGCACTGAGTAATGCTGTTATCTCTGCTGCTTGCTCCACCTTTTATCTCTAGTGCCTGGTTAGCCCGAAAAGCCCTCAGGTTCAATGATGCTTTGCATGTTTGCACAGCACACAGCATGCTGGTGCCCTTATCTCCATCTGGGCTTCTAGGTGCAAACAAACGATTAGCAAGAATAATAATCATCTAAAAGAGAATAGGCAAAGACAAGGCATGTGGCAACAGTCCTTGCAGGGGATAACACACAGATATTGTTGCAGTGGGAACACAAGGTGGGAAGGATTTCTGGGCTTGGCCGGTGAATGTAAAAAGGTGTAGGAGCTGTTAACCAACACCAAAAAGACTTCATTCTTTGAGTCACACAGTAAACAGAAAGTGTGAATCATCAGACAGACCTAACTGCAGGATGCTGAGATACTATACTACATGTAGCACAGCTTTGAAAGCCCTACCCAACACTGACCAAAGTCTGGACACAAATTACTGAATTTTACTGGAGGAAAAACAGGAGAATTTGTATCCACCACAATTAAACTGGGCCCTTTAATACCTTTTAGAAGTATGCATTTGGCCAAACTGCTCTCAAAAAGTATTTGCAAATAAGCAATAAGTACTGTGGTCAGCAGAGAAGCACACAACACAGTCTAACAATTGAAGCAAAGGGCCATTTAGAACAGTATCTTCAGCCTAATCTTGCCTCAGTTATTAATTTGTCTTCCCATCCCTCAGCTAAAGGAATAAATTCCCTGGGTAATTGCTTTTTATGAAACTTCATTTCTGGAAAACCAGCAGCTGAAAATAGGAGTGGTTCCCTCAGAGTCCCCTCCAGCTCAGGAAAACGAGATCTGCAATTGAGAGCCATGCACAGCTGCAAGCAGAGCTGTGATAGAGTATGGAAAGTCCCTGCTTGTGTGCACTATTGCAGGAAAGGGTTTGCAAGCTCAGCGTTGAGTTTCAGACCAGGGCAGAAGGGAGCTGACCAGCCACTGGTGCAATAAGCTTCTGTCCCTCCCCTCTACTTTCTCTCTCTCCTGTAGAGCCACTTAAGCCATTTTGTGTATGATGTTTCAGCTACAAAACAGTGAGAGGCAAGCAGGAAACCAAGGAACTAATGATGTTTCCCACTCAGGTAGACAAAAGGAAGAAGAAAGGTTATGCTGCTACCTGCTGATAGCCAGCTGTCTTAAACGGTATCACCACCTGCTTCCTACCTACACATCTGTAACTGCCCCTTCTTCCTCCCACCTCCCAGCTGCAGGACTTGTGGCTCACCAGCCTTAAGGATATGTGTTGCCTGTGCCGGCATGCTGGCCATGGTGACGCCACCTGAAAAAGTGTACCCCCAGTCTCTCAGAGGACCCTTCTGTCATGGGGTTGCTGAAGGTCAAAGAACAGCAGGTGCCGATTGCTACCACAACGGTGCACCGGTGGCAATATCGCACCAACCAAGACTCCCTGATTCCCATCCACAAGCTGATTCATCGACTGGAGAGCCAAGGAGTGATCAGCAAGACTCACTCACCCTTTAATAACCCCATGGACAGTGCGAAAGTCTAACGGAGAGTGGAGACTCACAGTAGACTATCGTGGCCTGAATGAAGTCACACCACCGCTGAGTGCTGCTGTGCTGGACATGCTAGAACTTCAATACGAACTGGAGTCAAAGGCAGCCAAGTGGTATGCCACAA
>VXAA01002715.1:491233-513012 GCA_013399115.1 Anseranas semipalmata | reverse complement strand
AGCTGCTGAAGGAGAAGGTGAATCAAGCCAATTTGCAGAAGTGAAGGCCATCCAATTGGCTTTAGATATTGCTGAACGAGAAAAGTGGCCAGTGCTCTACCTCTATACTGACTCATGGATGGTAGCAAATGCCCTGTGGGGGTGGTTACAGCAATGGAAGCAGAGCACCTGGCAGTGCAGAGGCAAACCCATCTGGGCTGCCACATTGTGGCAGGATATTGCTGCCCGGGTAGAGAACTTGGTTGTAAAAGTATGCCACGTAGATGCTCACGTACCCAAGAGTCGGGCCACTGAAGAACATCAAAACAACCAGCAGGAGGGGGGGTTGAGCGAACGGCTGTGTGGCGCTTAGCTTCCTGCCGGGTTAAACCACAACAGCAGTGTTTCTAGGACCATCACTTATACCCTAATTTCTGTTCTCCTGCAAAGGCTGCGATCAGGAACTGTGCAGTGAGAAAGGCCCAGGGTTTGTACTGCTTCCTGCCAAAACAAACAAACAAACAAACAAAAACATTAATTCTGAGAACATTGTGGAAGTCCCCGTAGGAAAGGAAATGCAGTGAGAGATCCTTTCCACTCTGCTTGCTGTATGTCCCCACACACTCAGGACTGGAATAAAAAGAAAGAAGGGGAGTGACTTCTCTAGGGGTTACTGAGAAAGTTAATGATGGTCAGAAACAGATCTCAGACCGATACCGAGGGCACAGTGGGACCATCTGACCCCTCAAGTGCAAGCCTGTGAGACTTCAACCTCCCCTGTTAGACAACCAGGAGAAAACAAACTCATTTGGAATTTATTTCCACTCTGAAAGATTATCATCTTCATTGAAAGTGTGGCATGGAACAGCTCTCAGGATTTGCTACGAACTTTCTAACCAAACAGTGAAGGACCAGAAAAGAAGAGTAGTCTGTGCAGCTGCCTCTCCCTGATGAAATGACAGGTTGAATAAAAACTCCAGATAACCAACAATGGAGCAAAGGTAAAGTTAGTTTTTTCTTCCATAAATAACAAATCAGTTATAATCTCTGAAGAGTTTTGCCATCTTTTACTCCAGAATTATTTTTTTTTAATAAGCAGAGCTGAGTACTGACAAAGTTCACTTGAACTATTCAAATCAGGTTCAGTCATGTATTTTTTTCTGTGGCAGGAATAGTTGAGACTTGTTAAATATAAATGTCATGAGTGGCCCTCAGTCGATGCAGACCAGCACAACTTCATTGATGTTTCAAGAGTTCATGTCAGGAAGAAAGGACTATGCTTATTTGGGATCCTTGTGAATTTGGAACTAATCCCATAGCAGCTCCTAAACAATTGCACCACAGGATACCAGACAAGTAATGACTTTTAGCTGCTATTGTTAGCTTTTCATGTGAAATCTAGACCTGTTTAATAATATTCCATTTGATATTTAACTTTTGGAGACACTATGTCTGAAGGTCACCGTCTAAACCGGATGTGGGTTTAGCAAGTGTGAGAACAATTTTTCCACGTTACCTTGGTTCTTCCATTTTCAGCCATTCAGCCTCTAAGAATAGAGCAGATGTTTTCAAGACCAGGAGTCAATGTTTAAATCTTCCAGTAAAGCCCACTTAAACTTCCAGTGAAGACTATGTCAAGTGACAAACGAAGGTTTAAATTCTTTTTTATTTTACCTGCACCAACTGTCCTTACCTCACCATCAGCTAGAGCTTGCAGCTGGTATCATTTGATGACTTCTCAGAAACCAAAGTAAAGCTTACCAAGTGGCTTCCCAAACACATGTTGAAAGAAACAATGCTAATGGATTATTTCTCATAGCAATAACACTTCATTTGCACCTTTTTTTTATTATTTTTTAACCTAGATTCCAAGTGGAATGAGGTGACAGCTCTGATAACAAACACTGCACTCTGATAGTCACTTGGTAACAGTCACCTCCTGCCAGAAGAGCCTGACTTTCTTCTGGGAGCCAAATGGCACACAGCAGTGCTCCGCCGGTCAGTGGGGAGAAAATCAGGAGCAGAGGGCATCTAATGTGGAGACAAATCAAGAAGGAGTCAGGCTGTACACGTGTGATCTGACTATTTCCAGCTGGTGAGAACCAGGGTGATTCCTGCATGTTTCCTAGGAAAATAAGATGGACTCCATGATTTCTCTTCGTTTATGGTTGATTTATCTGCTGGTCAGCAGTCCAAGACAGTACTGAGAATGCTTTTAGGATGTTGAAAGGAGGTGTGAAGGGCTGAGAGCACAGGATTACTCTGGCAATGCAAAGGAAAGCCCTGGGCAGCCCATCAGCTTGGATAGCTGTCGGTGGGAGGAGATGGATGTGAGCCAGGACAGGCAGACCAGGCAGGACAGAGCTGAGAACATCTGGTGGAGTTGGCCAGTGCTTAAAGCAGGGGGTAGATGAAATTTGAGGTGGTGCTGAGCATGAAAGGAATGAAGGCAAGATTTTGTAGTGACTTCACACTTTTAAAGATAAATAACCATTTTAAGCCAATAACAACATTCACCATCCATATACCTTGTTTGGAGGCCACAGCTTCCATATCATATTAATGAGAGTTAGTGTGCTCTGTAATTACCTCACACCAAATCCATGGAGCCCCCTTTCTGCCTGTCAGCCTTTCCTTGTAGCCACTGGTGGCTGGAAATTACAGTAATTCACTTTGTAATGCTGTACATGACAAAGCAAAAATGATTAGGCCCTTGTTTCATCTGGTAACAGGTACCTCTGTCAGCAGAAGCATGGTATTTTTGGTAGAGATGTACCCTCGTTTCTGTAAGTCAGAACTGGATGTAAAGTGAAGCAGTGAAGAAAACCATGATAAGCAGGTTCAAACTGTGCATTTTAATGGCTTTTAGTATAATTCATGCAAATGCACGCAATGCTGTGCCTTGTTGCTGTGTCAGAGCAGGACCACCAGGCACCGAGTCTGCCAGAAGTGTTTCTGGCCCAGGAGCAGGTCCCACTGCTTGGGGGTTGTCACAGATAACCTGTGAGCCTTTAGGAGGAGCACGGAAACATGCATACTGAATTCCTCTAGATGGCACAGCACCTTGACAAATCCAGCAATAAACACACTCAGCTGGCAGTGAGAGCCAACGAGCCTCTGGTGGTTTCCTGAGAACACTTTTCCTGCCTAATTGAAGTTAATCACTTTAATTGCACCACTATGCTGAAGCTCCTTCTTAAGGCAAGGTGGGCTGCTGTGTTCAAAGCCTTGCCTCACCTGTCAGATGCGGAAGGCACATAGGCTTTGTGGTGTCTGCTCTGGGCATTCACCCAAGGCGTGTCCCACTGGAGCATATGCCTCTCATGAGAGCTGGAAAAGATGAAGCAGGAAAATGTGAGTAGTGTCTGATTCTTCTTATTCTGCAGCATGTTGGAGAGGTTGTTTACTTTTCAAATGAAGAACTGTATGGTCAGGATTCAGCAGTGAGCTGTGCTATTCACGTGGATTCCTTGCTAACATGGACATATTTTTTCATGAGAAAACAGCTTTCATGAAACCACTAAGTGGCATTGCTGTCCTGTACCCTGAGAGAGAGTTACAGGATTGCTCCTACAAAGCTACAAGCCAGGCTGCTCCTGGAGTTTACTGCAAGAAAGCAATCTGACCAAGCACATCCAGCTTTCAGTAACATGACCTCTCCAGGGCTAAATTCACTTGCAATGGTTTTGCCCATCCAGTAAGTCTCAACTCCTTCTGCTGTTGCTTCTGTCTTGTTTATATAGGAATGTATTGCAAATTGTTTCAACTCTTCCCTTCCTGCAACACACACCTTCCTCTTGAGGACAGAAAAGCTGTGTTTTTTTAACTTCAGCTGAGGACAGATTCTGTTGCTAGTTGGGTTTCTTGGGTTTATTTGAAACCCTGGCAGGCAGCTATGCCACTGCACCCCAGTGAACAAGCACCTCCTCTTGCCTCCTAGAACAGTCCTAGGGACTGGTCCTGATTAAGCAGGTAACAATTATAATTATTATAACTGTTATACTTTCTGGTCGCCAGCGGACTTCCCACCAGGCTCTCTGCCTCCCCAAGTATTCTGATTACAGTTAAAGCACAGTAATCTGGGGGCAGGATCTAATCCTTACAGTAAACAGGCTAAATTATACTTGCACTGGTACAGCACACAGAGAATTACAGAAAGCTGAGCAAATTGAGATATACACCAAAAGGGTGTACTTCTTTTGGTACATTTCCCTTGACCGTGCAGTGCTCATCAAAAGATAATCAATATGCAAACTACTTCTGATATGCACGGAAAGTTGTGGGCCCAGATTGCACCAGCTGTACTCGAGCAGCTTTTCCCCCCAAAGTCACCTTGGCTGCCTTGCTAGGCTGAGTGCATGTATAAATACAAATGAGCAAAACTGTTCTTCACCAAGGCCACTGCTGTTTTTTAACGTGAAATATTATAGATCATTTCCAGAACACCATGCACAAAGCACATTGGGATCTTAACAGAGAGTATTTTTAGATGTAATATTTTTAAAGGCACAATAGATCTGGAATCAAAACCAAGCAGACATAATTAATTTTTGATTGCTCTGGCTTCCTTGAGAGTGGCAGCTTGCTAAGGTAGAGAGACTGTTTATGTGTGAACTAAGATCATCATGCTGATTGCTTCTAGCTTACACTGTTGACTTATTTTGCACTAGATATAGGCACAAAGAAAATCTAAAGAAAATGCAAGGTAGGCAGGAAGAGAGTGACTAAAGAAAGAGTTTGTCTACGTTGAGCAGATGCACTCTTTGAAGATTCCCAAGTTTTAATGCACACAGTCCTCTCGTTGGGACAAAACCACATTTCCTTACGCTCTTAGAGCTCATAAGCTCAAGTGGAGTCTCATATTTTCCTGTAGGATCCATTGCTGCCTGGTTTTACAGAGCTGCATCTACCATAGCTTTTTTCCCTACACCACAGATAGCAATGGGGAGAGTGCTGGTAATCAGAAAATATCTATGGGACCATCATTTCAAGCACCACCTGTTTTAAATCTTGTATAGGGAGATTTTGGATAAAAGCAGTCAATCATGTGCCCAGCTTTTTTGTGCTGTGTGGCCACTGAAGTCCCTGCTCTTTGATNAAAAAAAAAAAAAAAGGTCCCTGCACCAGGGCTAAAAGCAAAATTGTGTCAAAGTTAGAAATAATGGGGAGATTTTCATGGAAAAGCATGTAGATTGCAAAGCTTAATGATGTTATCCTGCTGCTGTGTGTGCCTCTGCTTTCTGTGCACTATCTCTAGAAATTCTGAGAACCATAGAACAGTGCAACTTTGCTTGCACGTGTTGTTTTGCATCCATAATTGCCCAGGTTGCATGTACAAAGTCAGGCTACAGCTTTGGAGAGCTCAGCCTGCCGCCTCTCTGGGTTATTAAAGAGACTCAGGGATTTAAAAACAACACTTCTGTCAGGAGGCTTTGCACCTGTTATTGCCATAAGTAACAGCTAACATCACATGGGCAGGCTAGCATAAGCTGCAGCAGCCATGTCATGGGCTGAATCAGCCTGTGTCAGGCTCTGGTGAGAGAACAGATGGCTTTCAAGACTCATTTGTCCCTACCTGCTAGTCTTCAACCATGCACAACTTAGAACATATGGCCCAGGCTCAGTGGTTTTATTTGGAAAGAAGCAAAGCACAGTGACACTGTGCTGTGCCCTCCCTCTCCTCCCAAACTGAAGGCAGTAGGAGACAGGAAAGCTCTGTACCTGGCAGGGTTAGATATTAATGCATGTAAAAGCAGAAGTGGAAAGGAAAACAAGATGAATAGATGCATGCTGCTTTGGCCTAACTTTGACTAGAAAGGACTCTGATGCTAAACTCTGCTGGAAGGGTTACTCATCAGCACAGTTGCTGGGACAGGAAGCATCTATTTTGTGTATTGCATCCTTCTTGCCTGGTCTTTAGCAGTGCCGTAATAAAACTGATAAATAATAATAATTCAGTGCCAATGCACATTTATAGTTTAAATCCTATGCTAATCCTAGCAGTACAGTCTATTGTACCTGAGAGGAAAGGGTGAGGGCTGGGGGAGGGTGGAACAACCCTGGGTCCAAGTTAAATAAGTCTCTCCTCTAGAAAGGTAATTAACAGCTGGTCTCCATGGAGCTTTTATCACAAAATCAATAGCAGTCAGTTCTGATTTCCCTTGTTCTTCTTTCCTTTGTGCTGCTTTCACTGTTTATAAAAATGTTTGCGTGTCTGCCTGTTGGACTGTCATTGGAAAAAAATGGGGCTAAGAGGATTGTGTCAACTGAGGTGCATGAAATCATGTAAGTTTCCTTTGTCCAAAGATTTTGGCAAATCTTATTTCAAGATTTTACCCTATCTTCATTTTCCTGACCTTCCTATTTCAAAATGCCTATTTAATCTTCTTTGTGCCATTACCGAAATCACATCAGAATTATGACTTTCCATTGATTTTAACCTCAACAATACAACTTCAAACTTGTTTTAAGACAACTGTGACAGCAGCTGCCCTAAATGCAGGATTTAAGGATAAAATCAGTAGCAAAGTGGAAGATGGAGATGTTTCTATAGGCGTGCACACAGAATTGCTGAGGCTCCCTCTAGGATCATCTTGAAAGGATATAGATGCCTGGAGGGGATTTAGAGAAGAATCGCAAATAATGAGACCTGGTAATCATGTAGTTAAATGCACACATTTTATCAAAAAGGGAAGAAGCAGATGGACATATACTGAAATGAGGATATTCTTGCAAGAGAGGAACTGAACAGGAAAGTTGACAGATTTGCTGTCAAACGGGTGTTTAAACAAGATCAGATGGTTTTCTAAAAGTTTTACTACGGACAGCTCAAAAGCTGTAGGGCCTGATGCATAAATGACTGGATACATTTCTCAAGTTGGTGCTATGAAGGACAATAGAGTAGGTGCACATAGTGTAACCTCCTGACCTAGTCATATGAGTATGCCAATCTTTGGGTTGCCCAGTAGGGTCTACGTGGCTTGTAGCTCTCTTTTCACATGCCTTCTGAGAGAAGGACTCTTTCTCAGATAGTTTGCACTAATTCCACAGAGGACTCACAAATTAAGTCTGATTTCCTATCCCCTTCGAGATGAGCTACCCTCTCATTACCTTTCTCTCTAAACTTTGCTTGGCTTTTTCATTTCTGATTTACCCTCACCTCCAGGGCTGTAATAATAAGGGACTTGAAAGTGGAATATGTCCCCTTATCTGTTGGCTGCATCCCAAGAGAGCAGAGCTGCCTGGGAACACAGGTTTTATGGGGTTCCAGGGTGCTGACTATCCATCTCTCTTGACAACTGCCTTGGGCCCTCCATCAGTTTCCCCGTCCCCCTCTCCAAGCAGGCAGGTCGGTGACATTTATTATAGAATGTGCAACCTACACACCATAAAGCCCTCCCTTGCTTCCTGTCCTCCTTTCTACCTTTATTTTTACCCCTAATAAACTTGCTAGGCTATAAACAGGAGAAAAGGACTCAATGTAAGTCCAGCTGCTATTATCAACATTATTGACAGGGAACAAACAATTGTCAATAACAAAGCAGAAGGATATGAGGAGGACCTTTTTTTTTCCTCATATACAATATACAGTGCTTTGGATTTTTTCCTATGGATTCCATATTGGTTTTTCCCCTTACTGTTTGTAACAAAATGGGGAAATGAGATTAAAAATTCAATACTGAATGCAAACAGACCATTCAGGTTATACTTTGTTCAGTAGTGCTTCATGTTTACTTTACCGATATAACCTTTCCAGACATTGGCCACTTCTGGTGTGATAAATAAATACTGTCTTTAAAATAGAAGCCTTACATCACCACAAACGTAACAGATCTGAAAACACGTACATTTAATAATCACCATAAATAACAAATAGCTATTTAAAGACACTAGGCTGCCTGTCAAGCCATGAGCTTTTATACTTACAGAAAGATGCAGGGTGAGATGGATTATGAGACAGTGTTGACCCAAAATCACATTTGTAAAAGCACAGTCTTCATAGATTGTTGAGGAATAGAAGTTCTTCCAAGGAAATCTCAGATTTTTCTTTGAAATTCAGACATTTCTTGATGTTCTCACTGCCCCCAAAATAAATACAACCTAGTTCCACACACAGTAGTGAAAGCAAAAGCATCTATAGATCTAGACATATTTTTAACTTTTGGAGGAAAAAACAGTAGTATATCCAAACTGGGCATTAATAAGAATTTCTGGGTCAGGGTTTGACCTGTCATTGCACTGAAGACCATTTGGGAATGGAAGCTGGAACAAAGGAGCTGTCTCATTCGACCACTGACCCTGAATTCCAAGGGCTGTAATCCCAGCACTATGAGACTGGGCTTTCAATTTCAAGAAATACAAAATATCAGTGAATGAGACCATGTCCCTTTTAAAATCAGTTAAAAGGTGTTTATGGAATTCAGTGCAGCCAAAATGAGTTGAAATCACCAAGTTTCTCTTTATTCTTGGTAAATCATGGAGCTCTTTTAATAAATTCATCTCTAGACACTTAATTCTGTAGGATCTGAAAGCTTTCATATAAACTTGGATGATTCTCTAGCTGATAAGAAAATGTAAGCACTTCCTACAGCATTACCAGCACAATGCTGAAACAGTCACAATCCTCTGTTTTGTAATGCAAACATCTTTGGCTAGGCAGATCATTTCTAAATTTGTTGAATGTACGGCTGGTTGTTTTAATTTGCTGACCAAACTGGTAAATGACTACTGAGGAGAAAAAATACTACCGAGAAATGTAGCCTAACAAAAAGGCTGTGTTTAGTGACCTGCAGATCTCACAGAAAAAGGTTTCTCAGTATTTACTCTTACATGCTATGACAGGGTAGCTACTCCCTATACATTAACTGTAAGAAGTAACAAAATGAACTTGCATGTCACAGAAAGGATGTCTTGCTTTCCTCTCTATTGAGCTAATTATTCATACTCCTTTTCTAGTGTAAAACTAGTTCATGGCTGCTCATGGCTTGGATGTCTGTATGCTTCACTGGGTAAAGAACTGGCTGGGTGGCTAGCCCCAAAGACCTGTGGTGAATGGAGTTAAATCCAGTTGGAGGCCGGTCACAAGTGGTGTCCCCCAGGGCTCAGTATTAGGGTCAGTTCTCTTCAATATCTTTATCAATGATCTCAGATGAGGGGATCGAGTGCACCCTCAGTAAGCTTGCAGACAACATCAAGTTAGGCAGGAGTGTTGATCTACTTGACGGTAGGAAGGCTCTACAGAGAGATCTGGATAGGCAGGACCAATGGGCTGAAACCAACTGTATGAGGTTCAACAAGGCTAAGTGCTGTGTCCTGCACCTGAGGCACAACAAACCCATGCAATGCTACAGGCTTGGAAACTACCTGGCGGAAAAGGACCTGGAGGTATTGGTCGATAGCTGGCTGTGTATGAGCCAGCAGTGTGCTCAGGTGGCCAAGAAGGCCAACAGCATCCTGGCTTGTGTCAGAAATAGTGTGGCCAGCAGGACTAGGGAACTGATTGTCCCCCTGTACTTGGCTCTGGTGAGGCCGCACCTCAAGTACTATGTTTGGCTTTGGGCCCCTCACTACAGGAAGGACATCGAGGTGCTGGAGCATGTCCAAAGAAGGGCAATGAATTTGGTGAAGGATCTAGAGAACAAGTCTTATGAGGAGCAGCTGAGGGAACAGGGGTTATTTAGCCTAGAGAAAAAAAGGCTCGGGGAGACCTTATCACTCTCTATGACTACCTCAAAGGAGGTTGTAGTGAGGTGGGGGTTGATCTCTTCTCCCAAGCAACAAGTGATAGGACAAGAGGAAATGGCCTCAAGTTGCACCAGGGAAGGTTTAGGATGGATATTAGGAAAAATGTCTTCACTGAAAGGGTTGTGAAGCATTGGAACAGGCTGCCCAGGGAAGTAGTTGAGTCACCATCCCTGGAGGTATTTAAAGGAAGTGTAGTTGTGATGCTTAGTGACATGGTTTAGTGGTAGACTTGGCAGTGCTAGGTTAACAGTTGGACTTGATGATCCTAGAGGTCTTTTCCAACCTAAATGATTCTATGATACCATGTTCTGTTTCAAACCAAACCCTAAGAAGCAGATGCTCTTTTGGAAAAAACAGGTTCTTTATTTTTCCAATCTGGCATGTTTTATGGAAAGATATTTTGATTTTCTGTATTTAACTAATGACCAAGCTATTAATACAGGTCTATGGTAGATACCTGGGCCAAGCAGAACCAGCTTTGCTGCATATATCTGAATCTGTTCTGATGTGAAATTTGTATGTGGGATCCATTCCACACCTGTTTTTGGATCCTCTGGCCTTGACCACCAGGCACGAGATGAGTTGAAGGTGGAAAGGACAGCACATTATTGTTGTTGTTTTTCTAGCACCAGCTAACCGAGTTATAAAAGAAACATGCAAATAGAATGGCATTAAAGAAAGGCAAAATGTAGATTCCTACCTATTGTCTCCCTCTCAAAATTTTGCAAGGGTACCTTTAAAAGCAACCTTGTGTTGCTTTTGCTGTGTAAAGGAGCTGGTGTGTAGAAAGACTTGGGTTGCTCAAGTCATAAACCTGATTCACACCTGAGGAGACTTTGTACTGCATCTTAAATATGGCTTTGTCACCATATGCAGCCCTAGTATCTCTGTGATATTAATGTTTCTATGTACTCCTCCAAGCTGCTGTTACTTCAGCTCTACTGGGACAGGTATTATTTGTTCCTTATTCAGGAAGTGAATTTATACTTAAGTTCATGCAATGTTGCTT
This sequence comes from Anseranas semipalmata, assembly GCA_013399115.1. Taxonomy (NCBI): domain Eukaryota; kingdom Metazoa; phylum Chordata; class Aves; order Anseriformes; family Anseranatidae; genus Anseranas; species Anseranas semipalmata. Next base: position 502,280 of record VXAA01002715.1, on the reverse strand, counting down.
AAACAGGACTAAAGTTGTAGGTTTGCTAGAGCCTGACTGAAACAGCATTCAAATAAATGGACACTTTAACTGACTTCCAAGGTCATTCAGTTGGGTGGTGCTTTAGATGGTGCTTATCAAGGATGCGTATAACATGGGATGCATCTTCAGCTACTCTGAACACTGCAGATAACAAGTCAATAAGGCTACACCAGCTTGTGCCAATAAGCTCTTTTCTCTGTGTGAAGATAGAGGAAGAAAAAGCTGCACACATGGAGAGAGCCTCTAAGGACACACAGAGAATTAACTGGAACCATGAGAAGACAGGAAATAATTTCGTCAATGTTTCATTGGGAACTAGAAAATAATACCTCCAGCTGATTGTTTTCAAGCACTAGCATGATGGCATGTGAAAAGATGCGAAACTTCTCTTTGGAGTCTTGTGGTAGTGCTAACTATTACATCCACAACATACACTACAAATATTACAGAAAATATTTGAGGGGATGTTTAAAACTGTTTAACAAACTTTTTTAATCTCTAAGATGCTTCTCCCTCCACATAGAGCTAACAACTTCTCACCAAAATTCAGATACTGATAACTAAATAAGTGTTTGACATCTTATTATTCCCACTAGGGAAAAGTCAAGCCTCTCTGCATGAAAACTCTACCTCTTAAGTAGTAATGTTGAGAAGAAAGCCCAGTCTACATATCACTCAAGAAGATATTTACATTGGCTAATGAAAACCTAACATATCTACCCCCAGTCCAACCAGAGGCTGAATGAGTCTCCTCATGGGACCATTGTCCAGGTAAAATTCCTACTGAAGTTATGACACTTCCTTTTTTGGAATAATACTAAAAAGACCTACCTGGCTTGTTAAGAACAGCTGCAGACTGATATTTGCCTTCCTTTGAAAACCCGATCTGATAAATGGAAGTATTTACAATATCCAAAATATCTTAACTCTGTGTGTGTAGGGGAATGAAGTAGTTTCATAGTCCTAGTTTTTTCTACTAGTGTTAGGCTGCCCCAAGTTGTACATTGTCCATAATTGCAAGGACTAGATGTTTGGGAAGATGAGTTTTCTTACAATATAAAAGCCATGATTACCAACCCTGCATTTTTTCCAAGATCCAGGCCAATAAATGGCATTCAAGACTTAAAAGAAAACCTGTAGAAAGAAGGAAAGGCCTAAAAGCCATACAGGTGTCTCTGAGACCCTGTGTAAGTCAAGGCTGTTCCAGGCTTGCTATACGCAAAGCAGAGATTCTTGGGTCAAGCACAGGTCAGGCAAATTATTATTTTTTTTTTGTCTTTATTCAATTATACTAATTAATTCAAGTGGTTCCTAATGCTATATGGAACTCTGACTTGCATTCTGACATGTTTTGAGGAATGACCGATGACCTTCATCCATAAATCAGAAGAACAATGAAGTAAGAAATGAGCAGGCTTTTGACACATCACAGCTGAGCTCAGGAACTTGTCCCAGTGACTGTGAGGGGGCAGGTGCACAGCCTTACAAAGCAATGAGGAGGCAGTTTGGGATAAATAAGGTCTGACCTAGGATGGTAGTGGTTCTCCCATATCTGCCTGGGGCTGTGTAAGGGGATATTCTGCACTTTTGTTAGCACCACTAACACTGAGTCTGTGGGCAGAATTACATCTTCTGACATGACCAAATTTATTTTGACCATCATTTATTCAGTATGATAGGTTCCCATATGCCAGTAGGATGAAAAAAGTGCATAAACAAAGTAGTCTAAAGCCTGCTTTACAGCTCCTTACATTAGCAAATCAGTGTAACTTGGGGTCAGAGCAGAACACAGCAGGGAGAGCCACAGAGGTGAGTTAGAACAGCAACAGCTTCCTCTTTTGCCCATACAAGCTACACAAGTACAGTCTGGTTCTGATGCTAGTCACTAGCACGCTAGTCTAAACACAGTACAAAGATTTCTTTAGCTTCCCCACTGTCACACATGAGTACTGTCAGAAGGTGAGGAGCTGGTGGAGGAAACCGAGGCAGATGGTTTCTCAGACCTTCTTTCACCCAAAGGCCTTCAAGTACTTGTGTTTCTCTGGAATCTGTCTGCATTTCCATTCCCCAGTAGGGAATAAAGAGGAGACATGACAACTACTGCCTTACTGTCCGGTGGCTGCATCCTATCAGGAATCACTACTTGGGTAAAGTCTAAGGACAAAGCCCTTATTCCCTAAAAATGAGAAATGTGTGGAGGCCTTCTGTATCACCAGCCTGTCTTGTTTCCACCCCACACCTTCCCACTCATTTTCCTATAGCCTTTCCACTGCTTTCCCAGCTTTGTACAAATACTTCAAAACCTGTTTCAGCTTCACAGGCCAAGTGCACAGCAATGCCAGGGCTGGCCAGGGTTATCAGCAGGAAGTCTTGAATCCTGCAGCAGATGGCTGAGAGACACCAGTAGCTCTTAGCAGTGGGGGAGGCAGAGGAAGACAGCCTGACATGGCTATGAGGAAATGTTTTTTTGCTCCACAGTGCACTTGTCTCACCATTTGCAGAGTCGCTAAGCTGTCCAATATGCTGTCAGAAGAAACAAGCTCCAGGGAGGGAAGTGGGGAGCACTGCTTAAGATGATGTGCCAACTTCCTGCAGGAAATTTTTACTTCTATTCCCCTGCTTTCCTTGCTTTCATGCAGGTTATTGAAGAAGTGCGGGGTTTATGAAGGAACATTTCTGGTTCTTCCTCTTTTTCTGAGATAAAAAGAGTGACAGAATTAGGTGACTGAAAATGAACTCCAGGGTTGCTGTTGTTGTTGTTTTTATTGTTATTATTATTGTTATTACGAGATACTTTGGAGTCAGGGCATGGTTCTGTATGCTGAGAAAGGGGCTTGCTGAGGATGACAGTCACTTTTTGTCTATCATTACAACAGATGACAAAAAGAATAACTGCTTATACACTCTTTTCTTTAGTCTTCAAAGTCTTTAAACTGCTCCCTTGCTTGCTTGTGTTGATGGGACAAACTGTAGCTTGTCCACATCACTTGGACCTGACCAGAAATAAAACAAAGTAGACCGTGACATTGTTAAGTTATTTGCTCCCCACACCACAGGGGATGTAAGAGCAAGCCACTGTAAAATGATATAAAAAGTAGACCTTTTGTGGTATTGGGCTGCAGAAACATATGAAAGGTGCATGCACACTGCATAGTGTGTAGATAAATTAGATAGATTAGATACTTGCTGACAACTAGGAGCTAGCTGTGTTTCTGGCTGTACAGTGCCAAGCAGGGTGTGTGACTTGGCACTGTCTCAGCTGAGCTGTACCACACAGCTTGCTAAGGACAACCTGTCTATCTCCTTCCCCACGCTATTGCAGTGATGCAGTGTGGGTGTACCTTTGGAGGTTGTTCCCAGTGCCAAATATTTAAAGCCCTATCAGAGAAGAGGAGGAGAGAACTAGACCTGGAAACTCAATCTCCTAAGGCTGGCTGGTCTTGTTCTTGACCAGAAACGTGAAGAATATTGGAAATGTCAAAGCCTCACTTCACAAGGCAACTGGCAGAGCCAGTGCTACAAAGCAGATTCATAAACAAATACCACTAAAAAATGAAAGATTTTCTTTTCCACAGCAGAGCCTGTCAATCTGACGACACATGTATCCAGATTTAATTTATGCTCCCAAGTAAACTGGCATTTAGAGCAATTTGCGTGTATTTTTTTTAGTGGTTGCACAGCCCTAATGTGGACTGAGGATGGAGCATCTCAAATAAACAGGCTCTCTGCCCCAAGACAAATTCTCCAAAGTAACTGAGATCTCCATAGATCAAACAGATAAGACAGGAGAACTGATGATGTGTTCAGCTCAAGATGTACAGTGCTTTGCCAATAACATTAACAGCACCAAGATGGAGAGGTAAAAAAATGATGAAATACTTTGGGATGAGCATTATTCAAAACCTCAGGGAACCTGGGGCAAGTTCAGAGCTGGATACATACTCTGCATTTTAGACCCCTTCTGCCAACCTTGGCACTGCTCTCATATAGCCATATTGTGGTATTACAGATTATCTGACAAAAAAAAAAAAAAAAAAAAGATGTCAGAAAAGTGCAAGCAGGAAGAAAACAGTTCCCTCCCCAAAAGACTGCACAATTTTTCACAAATGATCATGATTTTCCTTTAAAGCTTGCCACTACATTCCAGTGTCCAACACGTAAGTGCATTGTTTAACATTGAGACTCACCAGTTCAGGACTGATTTTTTTTTTATCATTCTGGCCCCCTCTTCAACAACGATTTCTCAGTGTGCAAAACATAACCATGCTAAGAAATCTATTTCCAGAGTGAATACCTTTGGTCCCTGACTGTATACTGCAAGCAGCCTGGGAGGCTCAATGTGCTGGCTGAACAACCTTACATGTGGCATGAAGAAGAGAAAGAGATGTACCTCTCCCTGATAGAGATGCCAGGAAAAGCCAAATGCTTAGATCTCCCCAGAAAACATAGACGCAGACTCCCCCTAGCCTCCCCTTGTCCACTCTCCCTTAGATGAAAGAAACCTCATTACTATCAAAACCCTTGTTTGTTTTCTTTCTATTCTCTAGATGCATTGTTCAGAAACTCTATAAACCTTTTGGGCATGTGGTGGTTTACCTGCATATATAACCAGGAGAAAGGATATTTGGCTATCTTGAAATCACTTACTTTTTCTTCACCTTTCAATGTTTTTGCCAGACAACCAGGGAATATAAACAGCGCCGTCTGATAGAGGGGATTGAATCACACTTTGTAAACACAGAACAGGTGGAGCAAATAGCACACATTCAAACTGTAGGCTGGGATACATTTACATTTGCATATACATCTGAAAACTCAACAGTCATCCCTAGGTCACTGATGCAGAAAAAAAAGAAAAAATGCCATCAAATACAGTATTTTCTAGGAACTACTCATTTTAATAATAAAAACTTAAAAAAAAATCTTAAAAAATAGAAACAGCTTGAGAAAGAGAAATAGAAGATTTGGAGAATTCATACTTATTTGACATTTAACTGGTAATTTAACTGGTAATTACTGTTATTTTTCTCTAGGTGTTTATTACATGTTTGAAAGAACTTGTTTTTTTCCCCTCAAGTCGTTGCAAAACCAAACAATCAGTATTGTTGCTTATTGCTGTTAAAGTAACAAATATAAACAAACAAACACATCTCTTCTTATTTTAGCTAGCTAAACAAAATTTGTAGTCAATTGCTTCTCTAATGACTTAGGACCTAAGGATGGTAGTGTTGGTGGAAGGAAGGAAATTATATATTAGATGACTGCTGAGTCAATTATTATAATACTTGTGGTAAGGAAAAGAGATTATCCTGTAATAAGTATGCCCAAAATATGCTGAGAAGGAAAAACACAATTCTGAATGAGGTTGTTCCTGCTTGCTTTGGGGGTTGTGGTTGTGACACAGCAAGGTGAACTCAGGTCCTATGAAAATGGTCCTGCTTGCAATCTGTTTTGGAGACACACATTGAAGGCACAGGGTACTCCTGACCTGCCTGGGTGTTGAGGTGAGCTGATCTGTGAGCAATGGGATATCTCTGGACGTACTGTAAAACCAGCATGAGGAGGGCAATGCCAGGGCATCTTCTAGTTCTCAACAAAGCCCTGAGAACAAACAAAACAGACTATGGGAGACTGAGGTCAATCTCAGGGAGGAGGAATTATAGCCATATCATAACACTGATGATTTTAATTCTCTTCCCCAGCCCACCACCCCTTCATCATGGTTTACTTTCTTGGGCTATCTTGTATCAGTGTTCTTCTCTGTAGCTGGGGTCACATCAAGCTATGATGGAGTTAAGCTTGACTCTCTCTGAAGTATAAAGAAGTGGTTACTGGTATCAGTCTGTATTGTCGTTTCACACGCAACCCCAGCTGGAAACCAAATTTTTTTCTGCTGAGAGACAAACAGGTGAAAATGTATTCTCTTTTCCTGCACATTTTCTTTAAAATGACTTGGTTTCTTTTTGAATGGGATGTACAAAGAGTAAGAACAAACATTTTTGAATAAAAAATGAGCATATTTAAGTCTTCACTGCCCTTTGTTCATTGGAGACTGAGGTTGGTGCAACTTAAGTGCAAAGGGGAAGAGAGGCAGCAGAACTACAGGTGCAGCAAGGGTATATTGCAGTGTTTGCAGACCACTACATTTTCTTAGATAGTCTCAAGCACTGTAGGTATCTACACCCTTTTTTCATACTGCACTTTGAGATGCTTGGGGTTATTGTGCAATACCCATTCAGGATGATGAGAGAGAGTCTGAACTAGTTAAGGATTTTCACTGCCAGAAGCAATACGAACAAGATGGACCTAAATGTTGCTGTTTGGCCCTAGTCATGCTCATGGTAGAAGCTGTTATTCACTTTTTGCCCCCCCTGCCCAAAAACATAAACATGCAATTAATGTTAAAAAAAAAAAAAGGGATCAAACCAAGCCCTTCTTCTCTGAGCAGCTATAGAACTGGAAGGTTTTCCTCCTTCTGTTCTCCCAGACCCTGGTGCTAAGCCAGAATAATAACAGGCAGCTGGTGTGTAACCAAAGTTTAAGCCTTGTGTCTGTAAAGTCTTTTATAAAACTAACATGACCTTATTTGTATCCCTTATTATACCAAGAGAAGGGAAGAAGGCTGGCAATTGGGTGTTAGTTCATGGCATGTAAAGGCAGGAGCCCTTCTTGCAGAGATCACGTGTGGTGTGTATATTTGTTTAGCATCTGTTGCCTTGTATTGATCTTTAGCATCATGTTTAGATTTATTGCTTGTCAGTGCCAGGGTTATGGATCTACTGCAGGTGAATGCTACCAAGTGTTATATATTTCAGCAGTGACTTATTTTCATGTTAAATTATGAAAAAGGAAGATAGTCTAGTAGGATTTTTTTCACCAATTTCCACCAATGCGGTGAAATCTAATATGATTTGAAACATTCCACAGTTTCCTTTCTAGATTCCAATCAGACACATCATTGTTGTTCCTATTTCTTTTGCCCATAGTGATGAAGGACATCACAAAACAGCTTCACACTCTTTGGTCTAAAGGAGGTGAACTCAACTAGAAACAACAAGCAAAATTGCCCATTTCATTCCTTTCCCCAATGCCTCTGAAAAATTGCATGTTGAAATTACATCTGGCCCAAACCTAAATATCTGGCTTTGTTTCAGCTGCACCAAAGGAGAGCATGTAATCCATGGGGGCTGCAGACAGCTGGTGCAGGTGTGCAGAGGGATGTCTGCAACTCCCTGCATCACTGGTCCTGCAGGGTCTGCTTGCTGCAGAGCTGCACTGTGACTGTGCCCCCGCCTGCAATGATCCACAGCACAGTGAAGCCAGCCTGAATTGTCCCCTCAGTCTCCCATGGTTATATCAAGTCAGCTTTTTGTGCAGCCCATTTGTAATCTGCGTTGCAACTGTCACAAGATTAGCTGGGGGAGGGCAGGGAGATGGATGGGCTGAGAAAGACTGTAGAGAGTCAGAACAAAAATCCAGGTGCCCCATGATAATGACTTTTTTGGGGGTCCTCTCTACTCATGTTTTCTACCCAGAAAAAAAAAAAAAAAGAAGAAACTGTCATGAACCAACAGCCTGGTTAAGGCATGATTTTACTCATTTGGTTAAACTGCTGTATCTGGTTATGAGACTGTTTTGTTTTAAACTAGTTTGTCTGGAATGAACTAAGCCAAATGTTGGAACTATATATCTCAAATCAGATAAAAAAGTTGTTACAGCCAGGTGTAAAGTTTTTATCCAGTATAAGTTTATTCAGCTGGTTTCCACTTGTTCAAAAAATACTCCAGCGTTCCATGAGAAAGCTTTATGATAGCTAGGGAATAATGGGTGCTGGCATCTTCATCTTAAGGCCGATGAAATCTCTCATGCTTTCTTGCAACAGGCTTAAGAACAGTCAGGAAACTTGTGTAAGCTCCTTCTTATGTGCTCTGGTGGCAAAAATGCCACTATATGCCCTCAGCTGATCCAAAGTAAATTCATGCTCTGCTGGGTGGGCACTGTAAGTGTACAGACATCAAGGATCAACCAATTCCTAAGAATCAGTTTGAGTAAAACTGAAAAAAAAAAAAATCTTAATTCTTGATTTAGGCCTTTTCTTCAAGCTTGTACTTTAAGGTTTTCATGTAAGGTAATCATGTAGAAGACAAATTCCCAAACATGAGTGCACTTCTAAAAACAGTACAAAGAACAAACAGTATTAGCATGAAATGTTTTATAATTTTTACTAATCCTAGGAAGCATCAAGATTCCCATTCTCATGAATGACTTGAGCTCTGCTCAAAAGAAGAGAAAACTTTTGGTTCCATTAAAAATCACTATGAAGATTAAGGGAGAAGGAAAACACATAAGCACAGGGGAAAGTGAAATTGCAGCATATTCCATGCAGTTAGAATTCTGAATGTTTATACGGGAAGCTGTAAAAATATCCTCGTGTTAGAAAACCATCTAAAATTGTTTTCTTCGTGTTGTTCATGACAGTGGAAGTGAGTGAAAGCAGTTTGACAGATGAGGTACTTAAAGCAGGTTTTTAAAATGTCTGAGTGATATGGATGCCTGCTTCCGTCCACTTTAACAGGCACTGGGAATCCCTGAGGCAGCTTTTACAGTGTTACATTAGGCTTTTCTCCAGCTCTCCAAACAAATATAGTGTGTAGCTGCCATTGCTTGGGAAGATGAAATAAATGACAAACACAGAGTGTCAGCATTGGTCAAAAGTTAAGGTGATCTTGAAGCCCTTTAATGCCTTGGCAGGAGTAACCAAGCAAATGGCCAAACTGGGACACTTGATGGAGGCAGTAATGACTTGGAACAACTGCAGGTATGCAGTACAGAGTGGAGTAGGGAGAAGAGCTTTGGCAGGCAGAAACAACCTGAGATGATCAGCCTGGGAAGCACATCAAAGGACCTGGTGTTACAGAGGAACAGCAAGGACAAGGAGCAAATAGACTGTGGGAAAGGAGTGGCACCAAATGCTCAACATCAGACACCAGAAGTGACAGTGGATGTAGAGAAGAAAAGAAGAAAAGGCTGGACCTGCAGTGCTCTTACTGTAACTTCAAGCAGTTTCTTTCACCCTAGCAGATCTTAGCAGTCCTGTAACAAGGCAAAACTCCTGCCTGCCTCCAAAGCTCAGTCTTCCCTCCCCTTGTACACCAAGACAGCAACAGACACAGGGACACTAACCTTGGCAGGTGACAGTCAATTGTATTGGATCTGAGTTAAAACATAGTATTAATTTTAAATAGCAAATGCATCTACAAGGAATTTTTACCAAGCAAGTCTACATTTATGATAAGAAACCATTCGTAGTCTTTTGACACCACGCTCAGTAGAAAATCAGGCCGTGCCCAGTGCTGTGTATTCTAAAGATTAAAAGAAGCTCACTCAGTCTTAAAGCAACAGCTGGGACTTAAACAAGAGCTATGCTCCTTTAAGTGAGAAAGGCAAAGAGGGGCAGCCTTGGTCTTGGATGAAACAGTTGTGCTGTTTACATTGCTCTTGAACCAAGCAGATTCTGTCCAAATGACCAAGCTATCCCTCTGCTGCCTGCTGTGGTTCCTCTGCCACAACAGAACCATCTTCTTTCTCTGTCAGTGGGAAAGATTATTAAAAATGATGTTTTTCCAAGTATACCCAAAGGAATTTATCCACAGCTATTAAAAAGTCACTGGGTTGCAAAAAGTTCTGCTCTCCTACTACAAATTATTATTTTTAAGTAATTATAGGTCTGAATACTGTGTTATCTTTTGCTGATGCTTTACTGTTACTATCCAGAAGTCATAAAGTACCGTATTTTTGCGCTTCATGCTGCTAATTTGTGAGCCAAAGACTGATTCATGAAGACAACATACATTTTGTCTTGTTAGGAAAAGCAATAGAATGTGCCGGTTAATGCTAATGAAAACTAGCGATCCTTTTGTAAAATGACAGTTCTGTTTATACAAATGAAATATGAAGAAGGCAACAAATTCTGAGTAACATTTAAGAACTAAGCAAGTCAAAGAGGTGTGTTGTTTGCACAAAAAGCTTAATGAAATTGCCATTTTCTTCCTCTGCGCAGCACTCAGACATAACACTGAGCAATTAACTTGATATCTTTGGATTACTCCCAGACTGTATTTGACTGCATTGCACACCCACGAAGGAATGACTGCTTCTGCTTCCATTGATACCAGGATTGTGCAGTCAGGTCCTGTGCTGATCCTGTGGATTACAGGCTGGTCTTTCTAGGATCTTGGATTGCTAGTATATTCTGAAGCTATAATCTTCTCTTGCTCTCAGCTTCTCAAAAGTTACCTGCCTCATGGTTTAACCCACCCCCAGTTCTCTCTTGGTTGGAAGGAAGTCGGTAAGCTCTCCTAGGAAATGAAGCCTTCAGAACAGCTGGCCCTGTAGACTTCCCTGGCTATGAACTACATATGGGGCTTCCATGACATATTAACCCCTGAAAATGTGTAGGAGTCTGGCAGACAAAGATTCAAGTTCTTCCTGTGCAATAACTTACTATACAGAAGGAAAAAACTCCATCAGCAGATACTGTCTCAAGATCAAAAAAAAAAAAAAAAAGCATAAAAAGTGGTTCAGTCATAAGTGTTAATTATGGGGGACTGATAGAATCAGGCAAGATAAGGGCTTGAAACTCAGATGTCTCACATACTGGCAAGTGATACAACCACAGGACACAGGGGCAATCTTGCTCATGATCTCTGTGGTCAGTGAAGAGTTAGCTGATAGAACATGAAAGAGCTTCAGCTGAAGAGCAGTACAGACAGACTACAAAATAGGAAAGAAGGTGAACAAACCTCAAGTCCTTTTTTAATCTGATAGAGGAAGAGCTGAGTCTTGCATCACAGAGCAGTCTCAGATTTGGGGCTCATTTGATTAAAGGAAAGGCTGTCTGTGTTTGTCTTTTTTTTTTTTTTTCCTTTGGCTTTGTTTTGTTCAGAAAAGCTCTCTGTCTTTAAAAGACCATAGATTTGCTGCATGTGCAACGGTTGAGATTCCTGAAATCTTGACACTTCATGAA
>VXAA01002715.1:465151-478188 GCA_013399115.1 Anseranas semipalmata | reverse complement strand
ATTTGCTAGCCGCCAGTTGACTGGGACCTCCCCTGATAGCTAAGACTGCTGATAAATGATGGAAAGCAGCTTGGTCAGCACTTCTGCCAGTTCTCTCAGTACCCTTGGGTGGATCCCATCTGACCCCATAGACTTGTGTACATCTTTCTTTGTGGCTTATGAGGGCCACATTCTGCTGCCTGTCACCTTCCACCAGCTCAGGGGGGCTGGGTACTTGGAGAACAAGTGATCTTGCTGCTAAAGACTGAGGCAAAGAAGGCATTAAACACCTCAGCCTTTTCCTCATCTCTTGTCACTAGGTTTCCCCCCACATCCAGTAAAGGATGGAGATTCTCCTTAGTCCTTCTTTTTGTGTTTATGTATTTATAAAAACATTTTTTGTTATCTTTAACAGCAGTAGCCAAATTGAACTCCAGCTGAGCTTTGGTCCTTCTAATTTTGTCCTTGCACAGCCTCGCAACATCTTTATAGTCCTCCTGCGTGGCCTGCCCCCTCTTCCAAACATCATAAAACCTCTTTTTCTTCCTGAGCTCTAGCTACAGCTCTCTGTTCAGCCAGGCCGGTCTTCTTCCACGCCAGCTCAACTTTGGGCATATGGGGGCGGTCTGCTCCTGAGCCTTTACTATTTCCTTCTTGAACAGTGTCCAGCCTTCCTGGATTCCTCTGCCCTTAAGTACTAATTCCCAAGGGACTCCGCCAACCAGGGTCCTGAACAGTTCAAAGTCCGCCCTCCGGAAGTCCAAGGTAGCAGTTTTACTGACCCCCCTCCTGACTTCACCAAGAATAGAGAACTCTGCCATTTCATGGTCACTCTGCCCAAGATAGTTTGTGAACAGAAGGTCTAGTGGGGCACCCCCTCTGGTAGGCTCCCTAACCAGCTGTGTCAGGAAGCAATCTTCCACAGTCTCCAGGAACCTCCTAGACTGCTGCCTCTGGGCTGTATTGTATTTCCAGCAAATACCAGTAGCCTCATTTTGATCAAGAGCCTGGCTCAGAAAAAAGGGTACAATTCTCTCATTTAAATCCAACATAGTTATGTTTGGGGGACTGAACATTAATGAAAAGTAGGGGAGGTCCAGCTCCTTTGAAGAAAGCAGTCATGCAGTGTTAAGAGTTAGCCACCTTCACCTAGAAGGTTATATCTCTCTGTTTGTGTATATACACTCAGAAAACATTGACCATAATGACTGAGAGCTTTGCTGGGTTTCATCTATGATATGGAAGTAGCAGAGGAAAGAGACCTTATGGTCCCCCAACTTTGGTATCGCATTCAGTGACCACATCCAGGACCTCACACCAGCTGAATGCAATGATGAGCAGGAAGGCAGGACTAGCCCCTGGCTTCAGGTTTTGTAGTCAACCCATCAATATGCCATCACAGAAAAGAAAAAGTGGCAGCTGGCTCAGAAACATTTAGCACAATTATGGAAAAGATTCTTCGCTCCCAGTGGCTCCCAATTCTGTTACTCTTGAGCACCTCCCCTTTGTTCAAGGATTTCTTTTCACAACTGTCCTGTTGACTCTCCTGTTGACAACCAAGGCCCTAGGGGTTCTGTTTGACTCTCATCACAAAGAAATCTTGTGGTCACATTCAGATGGATATAAAATAATGTCAGAATCCATTGTCGCAACCACTGAACCATTTCTGTTCTCATATCTGTGAAGAAAAAAAAAAAGAAAACATTTCTTTCCCAAAGCACTAAAGCCAGCCATAGTGATTTGTTGGCCTAAAAAGTCTTCGTAGCCAAATACACAAGACATTCAGAGTCCTCCAGCTCTAAAATATACAAATTTCTATGCCAATCAGGAATGTTCTGGTGACTAATTTGTAGACTGTAGGAGGGCCCATGAATACATCTTCAAAGAATTTGTTCTAAAATATTCAGCCTCTCAGACAGCAATCTGTGTGTTGTTGTTTTTTTTTTTCTGTTTTAGTTTTGTTTTGGGGGGAGGGGGATGAGCTGAGGGGATTGGTTTGGGTTTGTTTTTGCTCTTTATGTGCTGGTGGTTCAGTGATGTTGATGTTGACAGTAAGTACTAGTTAATGTCTTTGCCTATGCACTCAGCATTGATCTTGACGCTCTTTAGTTACATGTAATAGTATTAAATATTCAACTAGGAAGAGCAGTAAATAACAAGAGAGTAAGAGAGTAAAGAAAAGGTGGATCCAGGCTTATGTATTTCAGACACTGTATTCTCTAAAATAGTGTCTCTTTCTGAAATTTTTTGAGTTTTCACCACTATTAGTACCTAAGCAGTAGGATGATAACAATTACAAGAATAATTCTGACTAATCTCTGTAATGTTTCCTGGATATCAATATAACCAAATTCACCCATGGTTTTTTTTTTCCTCAGGTACATCATAAGAATTAATATTTGTTGTCTCACTCTTACACTGTTGGAGAAGAAACTGCAGTCATTTGGTTAGATTTAGTGCCTGACTTTATTTCACAGAACCAACTGTGAAATGCATTTTCTTTTTCTGTGATGTTACCCAAAACATGTCTGAAATGCTCAACTGACTTTCAGAGAGAAAATTGTCCTACCTGTGCTGTCTGAAGAAGAGATATGTTATGATTCTTACAACAACTTTATCTGGTAAGCTTCACTGTAATGTGATTTGCATTCATGATGAGGTGAGGAGGTTAACATCTGTTGAGAAAAGATTCAATGCTGTCTTCAAAAGAAGAGTTAGAATATCTTTCCTTGTAGAAGATGTAAAATATTCTACCAACTCTAGAAGGAAAGGACAGAGGACATGCTCAGGCAGGCATATGACGTATTGGGACAGAATTGGAAGAGGAAAGGTTCATCATCATCATAGGATAGCTTGGGTTGGAAGGGACCTTAAAGATCATTTAGTTCCAACCCCCCCTGACATGGGCAGGGACACCTTCCACTAGACCAGGTTGCTCAAAGCCCCATCCAACCTGGCCTTGATCACTTCCAGGGATGGAGCATGCACAGCTTCCCTGGGCAACCTGTTCCTGTGCCTCACCACCCTTAGAGTTAAGAATTTCTTCCTAATAGCTAATGTAAATCTACCCTCTTAGTTTAAAACCATAACCCCTTGTCCTGTCACTACGCTCCCCGATAAAGAGTCCCTCTCCTGCTTTCTTGTAGGCCCACTTTAGGTACTAGAAGGCAGCTATAAGGCGTCCCCAGAGCCTTCTCTTCTCCAGGCTGAACAACCCCAACTCTCTCAGCCTGTCTTCATAGGAGTGGTGCTCCAGCACTCTGACCATTTTTTTGGCCCTCCTCTGGATCCGATCCAGCAGGTCCATGTCCTTTTTATTCTGGGAGCCCTAGAGCTGAACACAGTACTTTAGCTGGGGTCTCACAAGAGCAAAGTAGAGGGGGAGAACCACCTCCCTCGCCCTGCTGGTCACACTTCTTTTGATGCAGCCCAGGATACGGTTGACTTTCTGGGCTGCAAGCACACATTGCTGGCTTGTGTTGAGTTTTTCATCAACCAATACTCCCGAGTCCTTCTCCTCAGGGCTGCTTTCAATCCATTCTCCACCCAGCCTGTATTTGCGCTTGGGATTGCCCCAACCCAGGTGCAGGACCTTGTACTTAGCTTTGTTGAACTTCATGATGTTCGCATGGGCCCACCTTTCAAACCTGTCCAAGTCCCTCTGGATGGCTTTCCTTCCGCACCATACAGCTTAGTTACTCAAAGTTACTTAAGCTTGGAAGAGGGATGTTTTGTAGTTTTTTCCTGATGTGGAATAAAGAGGGGATGCTACTGTGAGCATCTCATTTTGGCTTGTCTTGAATGTCTTTACATTTCTTGAATATTGGAAAGAGGTGGTTTTCTTTCCCTTTATTTGTTGTTGTTGTAGTTGTTGTTGTTGTAGTTGTTGTTGTTGCTGTTCCAATCTTGTCACAGCAGATCTTAAACCCAAACACAAAAGCCTTTCCTGATCTTTTATGTAAAGGAAAAATTCCACAACAGAAAAGGAGTGAAATGCCATGGCATTGATCTCAATGCTTTTTAGCTATGCATAGTAGATACGTGTAGTTGCACTACTTCATCTAGTACACGAGTACTCCCAGTCCTAGGAAGTGTGGGAAGGTACACTGCTGGATTGATGTTTCGATTTGTAGATTGGCCAAAATGCACATTCATTCATTCATCCATTCATTCCTAATGTTATTTATCCGATACGTTCTTAGATAACAAAGATTACAAGTCCCAGAATGACTGAAATAGACACCAAGACAGAGGGTTCCTTAGTTCTGCATAGTAATGTGAAGTCTAGCACATGTGGCCAGAGCCAAGGATGTGTGTTTATCACTACTGGTAATGTATACCTGTCTAGCATGTTTTTCTTGGATCTGAATTCTGGAGGAATATACCAAAAAGAAGAAATAACCAATCCTAGTGGTTTTGAAATTAACAGCTTTCTAGAGCTGAGATAAAATCACAGACCACCAGCTTCTGAGTTCAGAATGGTGATAGTTAAAGCTTCTCACATAAAGCAATGTTTCATTAAGTTCCCATTAGATGTGGATGGAAAAATGCCTTATTCTTTTCTATGCTGAACACAATTCAAATATGTTATCAGTGGGCAAGATAATATAAAATTATTAGAATTAGTTTCAGTTATTTTTCCCTGCCTCTTTTCCCTGTTGGCAGGATTCTGAAGATTTCTGAGCTCAAAGACAAGCTCTTCTGAAATTATTTTAAGGGCTGTTGGCTTCAGAAGGACAGTAAACCATTTATTAGCTCATTTGTTTAGCTGCTGTCTGTGACTTATACTTTTATTTTTGCCTCATCCACTGATATCAGTAAGAAGCCACCTACAAACTTCAGTGTTAGTCATATTGAACTCAAAGACAATTCTTGGTACCCATACATTTCCGTCTAAACAACAGGAAAATATCTTCTTGCTCTGCAGCTGTGAGACGTATCTTGCAAGGCTGCCCATGACTCACAAAACTTTGACTAGCTCTTGTTCTGGAGGGATGGCCCAGATTCCAAAGGAAGAACCATCATTTAAGAATATGCAAGTAAAGCACCTTATAAGCATATTGATACTCCTAACACATTCACCAACAGCCAAAATGGATATGTTTTTAGCTAGAACTTGCACAGGGAACAGTGGTGATCTATACTGCAGAAAATCCATCTCAAAATGCTTTCCATAGGTCTGCAGGTCATAACAGGCTGGAATCATACAGAAAGGGCCCTGGACATATCGCAGAGCAATTAGTTCAGTCCTGGCTTTAACGGGTCATATCTAATTCTTTGGTGTTAGTGAGAGAGTTTGGATGCTGCCCACAGCAAGGAAAGATTTTAAAGGGGCAGCAACTAGGGAACAGTGGAAAAATCAGCCTAGCAGAAAGAGTTGTAAGAACAAACAGGGAGGGGGAAACTCCCAGACAAACCTTATCCATTCAAGTGAAACTAAGCCAGTGTAAGCTCCGTGGTGAGCACTGTTTTGTTGGAGTCCATGGGGAAGGTGTAGTGAGGTCATTTGGCCAGTCTGCTGAACAGGGCTGGCTGCACATGGGGGTGTCCAGTGTGAAGGGACTGAGCTGTTTACAGCATGTATGAATGCTTTAACAGAAAATAATGCTGAAAAGCAGAAGAAAAGGCCTGACTTACTGCAAATTGAGGAAATGTAAAATTAGTTGGTTTGATCAAATGGAGATAGTTACTTCTGCGTTAAGAAAAAGGGCAAAAAAAAAAAAAAAGGAAAACAAGCTTTTTTAAAAGATCAAGCTCAGCTTCTAGAAAGAGCTACACTGAGCTACGTTTGAGCTACAACTAAGCTTTTTTTAGCCAAAGATTTGGTCCCTGTTTATTTAGATAAATAGAGGGTCTAAATGTTATTAGACACATAGCTGGGCATGAGATGCAATACAGGTATGAAAAGGCCGAATAAATGGAAAGATTGGACTTCTTTATTTTTGATAAAACAACATAATAGATAGATGATTGACAGATAGATGATGATGATAGACACAACAACACAAAGAATGGCCAAGAGAAAGTAAATCAGATTTATTTTTTTAAAATAATTCAAGAATAATAAGTGCACAGGCAAATTTAAAGATGATAACCAGAAATGTCACTTCACAATACAGAAATACATCACAGACACTTAATACCTTATGTTGGTAAGATTCTGGTGAAAATTAGTGAATACATACTGGAAACAGGAACACCTATATTTTCATTTTATCAACTGCCTTGAAGGAATGTAAAGCTTTCTGTTTCAGGGCAGTACTGATGTGTTTAGAGATCATATTGACAGATGATTTCATTCCAGACTTTTTTTATCTTTTCAGGCAGCTGGTTCTGGACATATATTGTACGTAGTTGTTTCTTAGTTTTATCATATTCTTTGTATTTAAACAAGAGATTCTGTTCTTCCTCAGTTCTTTTCATCTGTAGTCCTTACTGTTCATGGTACTTAATCTTCATGCTTACGCCTATCCATCTTTTATCTACCCACCTTGCAGCATCTATTATATTTGCTTTTCATCTCCCCTGTTGTATGAATCAGCATAAAAATCCATATTGTAGGGAAAGTAACTGTGAGCCATAAGCAGCCTTGGTAGTTGTCCAGGGAAAGATTCTTTCGCGAGCATTAGGAGAAGATCCCGTCTTGGGTGACAAAACGTGAAAATATAAAAGTGGTTGCAGTAGCCCTGCCAAAGGATGATTCCCTCTGGAACAACATTTTACACAGCCAGCTGATGACATCCAAGGAAGTAGGCAGAACTAGACTTACAATTAGAATAAACAGGTTCTTAAAATCTGTACAAATGTACAAGCTGTATAGCGGTCCTGCCTCACAGAACTGCATTGGGAAGAGTGTTTAATTTTGATTTACATTTACCTGCAGCACTCACAGCCACTCTTTAAAAGAATCTGTCTGATTTTGTTATTTTCTGAACTTCTGAAAATATCAAAGACATTTGACACATACATACAGTCAAAGTAACTTAACTGGAGACAGGGCTCTGAATCCAGAGCCCCCATGTGTCTGGTACTGCATTAGCTTAATTTATTGTTCACAGTAGGCAGTGGTTATCTGAGCAAATAGGTTTTCTAGTTGTATTATTTGACATCACTACTGTTGAATATGCACCAGAATACCATGTGGTGAGTACGTAATAAATCAGCTCATTATGTCTATAATCATTATGATTATGTGTTGTTCCAGATCTCAGTTTTGTTGACATAAAAAGAGGTAAACAGTATAAATTACTGACTCATCAAATGGTTGTTTTAATTTGTTGAGAAGGCAGAGGGTTATTTTTTTTGCATGGCCTGTTTCACATTTAGAATCACAGTAATGAATATATAGAATATGTGTGAAATGGGAATAGGTGAATGTGAAATTAATCATACTCTATATCCTGTGTAAGCAGGTTCCCTGCCTCATTCAGTGATGGACCCACACTTTCCCTAGTCTTCCTTCTGTCACCTATGTATTTATAGAAGCCCTTCTTATTACCCTTGACATCCCTGGCTAGGTTCAATTCCATTTGTGCTTTAGCTTTCCTAACTTCATCCCTAGATGCTCATAGAATGTCTCTGTAGTCCTC
Source organism: Anseranas semipalmata (assembly GCA_013399115.1). Lineage (NCBI taxonomy): Eukaryota > Metazoa > Chordata > Aves > Anseriformes > Anseranatidae > Anseranas > Anseranas semipalmata. The sequence goes on along the minus strand of VXAA01002715.1, from coordinate 470,620 downwards.
CCACGATGCTTCCACCCTATATATATTTCCTTTTAGTTTGAGTTTGGCCAGGACTCCTTGTTTAGTCACAGGCCTCCTGGCTTTATTGCTTGATTCATCATTGTAGGGCTGTAGCACTCTTGAGCTTGGAGGAGGTGATTCTTGAGTATTAACCAGCTTTCTTGGGCCATTCTTTTTTCCAGGGTCTTATCTCATGGCAATCTTCCAAGCTGATCTTTGCAGAGACCATAGTCCACCCTCCTGAAATCCAGGGTTATGAGCTTACTTTTTAAACTCCTCCTTCTCTTTGGGATCCCCATTTCCACTATCTCACAGCCACTGTAACCAAGGCTGCCTTTGACCTTCACATCCCCAATGAGCCTCTCGTTATTGGTGAATGCGAGATCCAGTGGAGTACCTCTTCTCATCGGCTCCTCTATCACTTGGGTGAGGAAGCTGTCACTGATGCACTCCAGGAACATCCTGGATTGACTATGCCCTGCTGTGTTGTCCTTCTTGCAGGTATTTTTGTAGCTGAAGTTCAGGAGGACCAGGACCTTCACAGAATACTCTGAAGCAAATACTTTCAAGCAAAAACTGTGCATGGTGAGTGCCAAGGACATTTTCATAATGCTGTAGAAACTCACATCTTTACGTATTTTCAAGTGAAATTTGACACAGATGCCTTAGGTGTTGCAACTAGTGTATAGATTTGTAGTGTTTTGGAACCACCATGAAATTGAAAAACATCCAAAATACTAAGTTCACTGACAATAGTAAATTATTCACTCTTCATATTCCTTTTATATATATATTTATAAAGACCACTGTGTTTAAGGGACACAGTCTTAAAGGAACTATGACCAACAAAACCTAATCATAGAATCATAGAATGGCTAATCTCTCTAGCCATAGTGTTATCAGTGCCACTCTAGTGATCCACGAGTGTTATTACTCTGGCTGAACAGCGCATTCATTTATGAGATGCCCGGTACAGCCCATTAGGTATGTGAGAGGTAAAGGGAGTCGGAGATGCTGTGTAACATAGAATTACTATTTGCTCTGCTCTGTTGGTTGTACGGAAAGTGCGTGATCACAAAACACACACATCACATCACCTTGTGTATGTGTTTCTTCACTGATATATTTGTCTCTAATGGTACAGCTACCGAATGCAGCTATCATACCAGAGGACTGTATCTTTTTTGGCTTGGCTTCCAGTCTGAAACAAGCATGTTCATTCAGTCCTTCAATAGTTGTGTTTTTTTTGTGTTTTTTTTTTTTTTTTTTAATGAGAAACGAAGGTGTAATTGCATTCACAAAACTGAAAATGTTAAATGACTGTATTCACAAGTTTGCTCTTCACTGCTCTTCTCAGCTCAATCTTCAGTTGGAGTTTTGCCTAAAAAAAGTTTTGTTTTTATTTACTATTTGAAGTATTTGAAGATCCTTTTCCTAAACAAGACATGAAATATGTTGTATAAAAATGCTTCTACAGAATTTATATTTGGTATCAATGTCATTAACATTGAAAATGTATTAAGAAATATGGTATAAGCAGTGCAAAAAGCAACAGGCCAAATCCATACCAATGTAAATCTGTATATTGCTACTGAAGTAAATGCAACAATGCTAGCTCAGGCCAACTACAAATCTTGTCCACATGTCATACCACTTCTCATTTTAAATGGTCATCAGCTCTATTTTTTTCAGCTACAAGAAAGAAATTTCAGCAAGATGGTGATACAGTTTTTAAATGATGCTTTGTCCAGCCTGTCAAATAATATTAAAACATTCTACAGAGGCACTGTAAAACTGTGGTTGTCATTTCTGATGATTTACTTGTATTTTGGCAGCTCCTAGAAAATCCATCCTCCTATTTCTCTGAGCTCTGGCCTAATACATATCAGAAGACAATCCCTCTACACCTAAACTTTAGCAAGTTAAAGAGGTTTAATTCTATATTATTCTTGATATTATAGAGACCTATGCACACATTTATTTTTAAGCTTGTTCCATTGACTTCAGTAAGTGCTAACCACAGTGCTTACATCTATGCAGATATCTGTGTGGTGCCCTCAGTATGCATGCTTCTCTGCATTAACACCTACAAAAAGTTAACATAAAACAAATGTATATAGCTGGAGATTGAAGCAGACAAAAGGATGGGGGAAAATAATAGTAGATTGGCCATGACTCACAGGTGATTAAGCGAATAAGGTAAAAACTGAGATAAATAAATCAGCATAATAATTTCAATATCTAGTTTGCATTGATACAGTGACACATTGATATGTTGACATATGATGACCTCTTTAGCATATCAGTACAGCAGCTAATGGAGTTCAGAGCTCATAGCAGGGTTTTTAGAAGATGGTTTAGAGGTCTTTAATACCAATGTTGCATGGTGTAATAAATGAAACCATTCTGTGGTAGGCTTGGGTTCAGGAAAGGGAAAAGGAGATAGGGGAAAAAACTTGTACATGACAAGACTACATAAACAAAGTGGCCATGCCCTGCATGCATGTGTGCACTTTATCACCTTAACCAATACCTGCAATGATCCAAGTCTCTTTGACGCCTCTACTCAGGTTTCCTAGGACATCATTACATTCAGAAACAAAACATTTGTGCCCTGCTGGGCATGGGGAAGAGATTATTAATTGAGCTGTATTTCAGTCATATTACTGTCTTCATTCCTCTTTGATTTCCTTGTCCATAAGACCCAGAGCTCAGCCATGACCACTGAGAGCAGCAAGGGAATTTTCAGTAATGCTGCACAGACATAAAGAAGGAAATGTTTATCTAAACTCAGCAGGAAAACATTTGGGCACTGGTTTTGAAGTGTAAGAGCATGAAGAGGCTTAGAGCAAAAAAAAGCTCCATCGCCATCTATTTTTGGCCTCAGAATTACAGTTGCTATTTTCTGGCAGGTACTGAGACTGATTCCTCCACATGCTCTGAAGGTGCTTGAGAACTCTAAAACAGGAAGGGCACAATAGCCCATAGAAAATCTTCCCAGACTTTCCAGCTGAACCTGTATGACTCTTACTGATGTTGCTTTCAAGGCTGTATGGTCAACTGCCTCTCTTACATGCCTTTGAAAATCCTACCATGTTTCCATTTCAATTAATCCCAAAGTTAGTTTCCAAAGAAGAAGAAAGTATTAGCTACAAATACTAAAACAGCTGAAATTCCTACCGCTATAAATAATGTCAGAGCCAAATAAGGGCTGCCTGGAGACAAAGCCTGAATCTCACCTTTCTGTGGTGTGTTATTTCTTCCTGGGCAGGGAAAGTTGCTGTAGAAGGGAATAGCGCTAATATTTCGGGGNGTGGTGCGGGGAGGGGGCGGTATGGCCGGCTTTGGAACTGGGAAGAAAGATGCAGAAAGGAAAAGCTGCATCAGATGACAAAAGAAGACTGGCTAGTTTACAGAATTAACTGAGTTAACTGAGTGTCAAGACTGTGATTTTAGTATCTTGGGCTAAGGAGGGTTATGATTAACAAAAGGGGTTCCTCTTAAGAATCCAGATAGGGAATCTTGTGTTTAGGAAAGTTTAGGAAAACTACAATAACTGCCCTGAGGCCTGGGGAAGTCCTTGTAGCAGCAAGGTCTGTAAGTGCCTACAGCTACCTCTTCATAAAAGTACAATTGCTGGCAAAGGAAATTACATCATCCACCCTTTCTTCTTCTTTAATAAAAAAGGGGAAGCTTCACTGTAGTGATGTTAATGACAGAAGGATTAGTTCTAGGAAGTCTGACAATGTTTCTGTAAAAATAGTTCATTTAGGAGAATAATGAAGAGGAGTTTGCCAACCTGACCTTGTATTCCTGACCCAGGCATGACCAGGGTGAGGACTAGGCTCTATATAGTCCTCCAAAGCACCAAAAAAAAAAAAAAAAAAAAAAAAAAAAAAAAACGAGCAAGATTATGAAGACAACAAAGTAGATTTGAACTACCAGGAACCCCGGGCTGTACTAATGCTGCACATCTTTGCTTTACCTAATAAAGTTTGATGCTTTCCCCACTCTCCCCCTCCAGTGAGATTCCCTAGTGTTTGAATGTTCAGGTTCTTAAGAGTACTGCTATTTTTGATTTTTGCACATGTAAAGAAGCAGCTATTGTTGGTGATTATTGAAAAGCTCTCTTAAAATCTCCATTAAATAAAGTTAAATAAAGTCAGAAAGCCACATTCAGGCATACATATTACATAAACATTGATGATCTTAGTGGCCATTGTTGGGGAAGAAGTTGCACGTACCATCGTAGGAAAAGTAAGAAGTGTTTCATGATCCAGCCATGGTCACTTAACCCGTAAGTCAAAGAGATTTAGGATCAATAACCGAGCCTAAGGGTGCTTTGCAGAACAGTGAATAAAATATGGATCTACTAATATGGATAGAGGGAACATGATTTATTGATGTTTGTGATGATTAGATAATAAAAAATGATTTGTTAGGTCCTCTAGTCCACTGTTCTTTTTGTTCCCCAATCTTTTCCATATTGCAAGCCAGTCTGAAAACAAGAGTTCTCCTTGCAGCTTGTCCTACAGTTTTGGAAATCCTGCTTCTATATACCTATAAAGAAAAGTAGAAAAGTTATAATCTTCCTGGTTGAAAACCTGTACTTGACTTAAATCTCCTAGCACTGCAGAACCATTTCCTGTGACTGCAGCAGATAGAGATAAAATTCCACACTGCTGGGAATAAACTGCAATTAGATCAAAGATTTCCAGACAAATATGAGTCCTAACGCAAGATGTTTTTTTTCTAATATTTTTTGTGTAGATCAATTTTTTTGATGGCTCGCGGCAGGCGGGCCGGCAGCACTTCATAGTGGAAGCCAAATTTGCGTATCAAAAACAACAATCTGAACCGAAAGCGTGACAAGAGTTGATCATTATTTGCATACACTGCAATCCCACATGCAAATTGGTATAACTCCGCAAGCAAATGGCTCGTTAGGTGCCTAGATAGCTATCTGCAGGCTCACTTCCTCAGCTGACACATGCAGGACTAACAAAGGTGGATGGGACTTGTGGATTTCGTATGTGCAGGTCTGGCTCTTCTGCCGTGGAGAAGCTGGCTGGCTGCCTTCGCCGTCGCTGAGCGTGTAGTTTTGTTCTGGGAGCGGGAGAGAGCGGGCTCGCAGAGACGCCGACCAGGGAGGAGGCAATGCGGAGCAAGCCCCAGAGCACCGCAGGGGCTACGGCGCGGCGGCCGTGCTCGCCCGGGGGTCTGCGGAGGGGCCCGGGGGCCATTCGTTCAGCCCCGTGCCCCTGATGGAGAGAGAACAGGAGCCTCCCTTGCCCCGGGCCGGCGATTGCAGAGCTGTAAAACCCCGGAGCGCCCAGAGGTGCCGAGGTGGGGTTGGCGCGGGAAATGCCTGCGTGGAAATCGGTGCCTGCCCGCGGGTACCTGGGACGGGAGGGCAGGGGCCCGAGGCTACCCGGCTCTGCCGGCGGCCGCGGGGGGGAGCGCTGCCCC